>LPNX011093805.1:104754-170850 GCA_001517045.1 Pseudotsuga menziesii
TTCGGCTTGAAACATGCGACTGAGCCTACAGAGGCAGGTTTCTCCTGTCGAGGAAAATGTGGCAAGGGGGTCACCTTTGTTAGCCCAGAATAGGCAAGGGGGTCGCACTATTAAGCCCGAAATATGCGACTCAGCCTACAGAGGAAGGTCACTCCTGTCACGGGCAATGTGGCGAGGGGGTCACTCTACTAGGCCAAATATGAGCAATTGGGTCGCCCTTTCCTGCCCGAAAGCAATGATCTGGCCCGAGGAAGAAAAAATTTAAAACTGGAGCTGAGGACGACCGACGGTAACTGGTGGTGTGACCGAACGGACTTGGGTCAGCCTCAAGGGGGCTCGACCAGTAACGAAAATAAACATAAATGTAAAGAAACTTCTTAAGCAACTACTTAAAAATCTAAAAAAAACTAATCAAATCCAGGGATCCTATGGGATCTACCCGGTCTGGTTGCCAATCTGTAGTAGGGAAAAATCCCTAGCTACATGTAGAAGCACTTACCTTTCATCTATAGGAAGGAAGGAGAGATTTTTGTGGAGAAAACAAAGAAAACCCTACGAAACATTGTTAGAAATGAACAGAAGCAACCCTGCAACAAACCATTAGAACTAAGCGAAGCATGAACATGTACATACTACAAAAGAAATAAACATAACACAAAAATTTTACCTATCTATCTAGTTTGAAGGAGGTCCACCATGCCCTAACTCTGAATTTGCCTCTCCACAGGATGGGAATGGGTGGAGCTATAGCTCAACACACCAAGGGAATGAGAATGAGCAAATGGAGGGATGATGCTAGGATGGATGAATAGATTAAGAGTGAAAGGGCTCTCAAGGTACTCATACGGTCATTATAACGACATGGAAAAATGGATCTGTTTGATGGTGACCCCCACACCTCCTTTTATAGCTTTTTTCTCCACTTAGGGCTTTAATCCCCTGGTCAAGGTTTTGGGCCCTACCTAAGGTTTTAATCCCCTTTTCCTTATTTCGTAGCTTCTTTTGGGGGTTAAGCGCTTTTAGGGTTTTTAGCCCCTTTTTGGGTCTTTTAGCCCCTCTGTGAGCCTTTTGGCTCCTTGGTGAGCTATTTTGGCTCTTTTGGGGGTTTTTAATCCCCTTTTTTATTATTTTTGAGGCTTTGGGAGAAAAACATAGGCTAAACATGGGTGTGGGGGTCAAATGGGTTAAGAGATGGAGGTCTTTGCATGGTGTAGCATATATGAGCAATTTTTTGGGTTAATATCCATCACATAGCTCCAAAATTGCTAGAATTCCATAGAACCGAGAGAAGGAGAAAAGAGGAAGGGATTTCATTGATAGGAGGTCTCAAAACTCTCCAAGATGATATGATAATGGAATTTTAGAGACATTAACACCTGCAAAAAGCCTCCTTCAATAGATGAAAGTTGCTCCTTAGATTCAGTAAGACCTACAATAGAAGTGGGAAGAATAGGGGAGAAGGGGAATAATGGACTTGGGGCACATCACACAAGTTACCGAGGCTCACCACTCAGAAATGAATCTTATCTTCAATCACTTACAAAACATATATTAACCAAAATCTAGAAATGATATTGACTTTTTTCTTTAATAGAACTCTCGGTGGCCTGTTTAGCAAGTAGAGGCCAATGGTGACATGTGAGAGCAATTCAACCACCTAGAATCCCTAACCCTAGCCACATATGTGCCCTCATTGAGAAAATTGGAATGTACGACCATGTGTAGATGTTTCCCTATCCATGTCATTCATCAAACTTGGAAACTGTGCCCTCCTTAGGCCAATAGTTTCTACTTTTGTCAATGACATATTTTTTTTTTCCTTTCCTTCTTTTTCCTATGACAAATTTTCTAACTTTCCTTCTTTTGAGACTGAGTCTCAAAAAGGAAACTACACCCTCCTTTGCCAAAACTTTCTTACTTTTATTATGACATCTTTTTCCATAGCTTTTGGGCACTTTCCCTTTTCTCTTTAACTGCTTTTGTCATAGAGTTTCCACTTTCTTAATATCCTCCCTTGGAAACTTGGATTGCCACTTGTTCCTGACATGGAAAGCTCAATTCCACATGTTATTTGCACAATAATTAATTAATTTAAGTAAAAATTAAATGCATGCCTCAATAATGTTTATTTACGAACATTCTCCTAGGCTAAATAATTAATGCCTCATAAATAATATTTGGACAAAATTCCCTAGGTGAGGTAATTAATGCATCTCTGACCCCCCAATGTATTGGGCATGGTCAACACTTTTATGTCCAAAATTATGGAGACATGATAGTTTAATTATATTTTGATTTGAATTTTACTAAACTTAAAATTTCTTTCATTTTATTAAACATAAAATTGATTATATTTGATTTGTTTAGATAAATATTAATTTGATTTTTAATTTAAACGGAATTAATTGATCAACTTAAGTTTGGGGAATTTATTTGATTTGAGGGGTCTCACACATAGGAAGTATGATACCACTTAAACATTTATGAGGACATAAAGGGGGAATTAAGAGCCTTAATGATAAAGAAAATGCGATGCAGGAGTTTGGGGGAGGATAAGTAGTAAGGGAAGAAAGGAAAACAAGTTGATTATTTTGGGGGATATTTTGGAAGAACAAAGGATTATTATTATAACAATGAGAATATTAGAGAATGGAAGGGAAACTAGTTGTTGTTGTTATTTTTCTTGATTTTTGGGAACAAAGAGACAAGAAATCATTGATTTCTTAAAGCTAGGGAGCCGCATATGTTGGTCCTACCTGCCTAGAAAGTAAACCCCAATTTGGGAATTCACTTTCACATAGGGGTATAAGTATTGAAAAAATTACTGGAACAACAAAAAACAATGACTGGAATTTTACCCATATTTATCATGTTTTATGAAATAATAGTTGTTTAAAAAAATTATGATTATATCCTTAGAAGTATATTATCAAGGAACATATCTCTATGAAAACCTATGGAAATTATTGAATTCAACAATGCAAAGTTGTTAAATGGGAAACATTTTGACCCTTGTATATACCATTATTTAAGTCCACTGTATTTTCCTCTATTTAGGATCACTTTTACATTGCAGTGAGTTTCTTATGATGTAAATATTTTTGTATATACGTGAAGTATATTTCACCCAAAAAAACATTTTTAAATGATACCTTATCATCAATTTTAGATGATACTTTTTGTTTTACTTTAGTCATGCAATACATCAAAATTATGCATAATAAATAAATAAGTTAGACAATTTAATATGCATAGAACTAAGACCCCACCATGTACACACAAAAAAAAATTGAAAGTATAATATTCAAATATCAATTGGTTGGTTTGTATGTTGTATTTTTTGTTTGCAAATTGAATATTATCAGATAAAAAATTGGTTATATTTAATTCTAATAGGATTTTATTACATGCACTGCATACAAGTTCATTACAAAAGAACTTGAGATTGATAAGGGAAACAAGAACGTAAATTTATTTAGATATTTTAAAAAAAGTACTTTAGTATATTCAAAGTTATTTTATGGACACCCACATACAAAATATGTGGATGTGTTATTTTGAAAGAACCTGATTGAAAAATAACAATTTAGAGTTCTATTAACACAAAATGAGTGTTATCGAATACAAATAAAGGGTTGCTAGTTTTGGTAATCTTTATGTATATCCCAATTCTTTGAATATAGTTTGGGAGATTTTGATCGGTGGTTATGATGCTAGAAATTTAGTAATTGTAGATACTAAAAAGAACATATTTGTAATGAGAAAGGGAATTCTATTATTATAGAAAGTTATAATTGCCACAATGTGAATGACACATTATTTTTATATTGATTGTAGTCTATTTTGTTGAACTTCAATGGTGTTAGCCATTTGAGGTCTACCATAAAAAAAAAACAACTATTTTGTTATAATATGGTTAAATTTTGTTTACATCACAAATATTTGTGTGCATCAATTTTTTTAATTAATAAACTCTCTGTATTTTTGTATATTCAATTGTGTGATTATAGTGCTTGTAAATTACGTATATCAAAGTTTTAAAGTCAGCAATAATATATAAATTAAGTATGAAATTATTATATTGAGAGTGAAATAAGATGATTAAAATGTCAATAATCAATTTAAAAAGTGCAAAACTAGATTCTAAAAGTGCAATATTGAATATGAAGAGTGCAATATTGAATATGAAGAGTGAAACATTGAATTCTCAAAATGTCATATTTGGTTTTCAAAAGTGCAAAATTAGAATTTGAAAGTGCCAAAACTAGTTTTCAAAATTGCAAATTTAAGTATTGAAAACTTATCAACAACAACCTTTCTAAACTACAAAATCATGTTCTAAAGGTGACACTATTAGATTGAAAAAGTGCAAAAGTCCAATTTCGAATGTGGCAATATCAAAGGAAAATGTACACTTTTGGAACTTGAAAATGACATTTTTGGAACCATATTTGCACTTTAAAAACCTTGATTTTTGGGATTAGAAAGATTTGTTTTTTCTCTTTGAAGGAGCTTGGATTAGAATAAATCAAAATTTAACAAAATAGTCATTCTCATTTCTTTAAGGTATAGCTTCATAAAAATATCCTCGACCATATTTAAGATTAATTTCTCTTGAGTGTCACCATTAATGATTCTTTAGAAGAAAGAGTTACTCTCCAGTTAGGAATGTATCCTCATCATGACATTCATGGAACTAAAGAGATATGGCGAAATTCACATACATTGGTCTAAAACTAAGCATGTGTAATTCACCCAAATCTACTATGTGACTTCCCTAAGAATTCAAACACTCTCAAATCATGAAACATTAGTGAAAAGCGTTATTCCTATTACATAAATATTCCACACTATATTCCAACCATTGAGTCGGAGCTTTGATAGCACTATGCGGCATCTATGCCAACACTCCCATCCCTAAGACAAGTACACACTAAATGGAGCATTACAATCTCAACCCTTAGGATACCAAATCACCACAATGTCAATAGAGAAGGTTTTCCATGAATGCCCATAATTAATAAATGTATGCATATTTGCAAGAAAAGAGCCACGAGGCGACGATGTCCCCATAATTGCTAACAATTATTGTTGCAAGACATATGCTATATGCTATAGAAATATGATATTTTTGCCACAAAATTGTAATAGAAAATAAAATTATTTTTCCATTGAAAACAATGACAAATGAGGGCCTCACAAGTTAATAATCTCTACCAAGAAAAAGAGACGAAAGACATTTAAGGTTGTAGACATGTCTTTTAAATATGCATTATTTATTATGTATGTCATTTTGTAATTGTGTTAAAAAACTTGGCAATTGACTTTGGAAGTTTACCTATCACAACCACATTTTATTTTTGGGATATTTATACCATTCTATGTGGGATTGAGTTGAAACCAAATTAAAGTTAGTGTTTTAATTTTTTATGTTGTTAGTATGATAGTTATAATAATAATTTAATTTTTAAATTATGATCTAGCTAAACATTGAATCATCGTAACTAAACTGTGATTTGGTTTATGGATTTTTTCATCAAAATCTATGCACATTTATTAAAATAAATATAATAATTAAAAAAATTATTAACGTTGAATTATTCTCCTATATTATAGTTTTGTCGAGGGAGAATATTTGTATGCCCCTCAATAAATTTTGAAATATGTCACTTGTATTATTGAATTTTCTATGATTGATTACTTCGACTTCATGAAGTTTATATTGGGGAGGGTATGTGGTTTGATGGGTACTGTCATGTTAATCATAGAAATTCTTCCCTTTCTTAATGATCTAACCCACTTCGGTCGAACTGTAGGGAACAACTAGCTAGGAGTGCACATATCTCTAGTAGTTGTTTGCTTGTTTTACTTTTCTATTTTATTAGTAATATAATAGAAAATATAATCTAATTACACTAAATTTGTGGTTGAAACAAGATGTTTACATGGGACCAACCATGCTGTATTGCTAGGTGTTTCACATGAATGTGTTATCATGGTCGATTGATGTTGTTGTACAACATCTAACGATGAACATAGTTCATCACCATCATCCATGGTCATCGATGCATGCTTGTTAAGTATAATAATCAAATACTGGTTATTATTGCTACTGTGAAGAGGAATGGCGTTGTTGGGAACAAGATTGTTGCTTAACACAACAAGCATGATTAATACGGCAAAGAGTGTTAGATTTTTATCATTTAATCAATATGATCTAGGATCTTATCTAAGAGAATAACATGCACAATAATAAATCACAAGAGATAATAGACACAGATTTTCCTCAGGGAAACCAAAAAGGAGAAAACCCCGCAGCTTACTCAGAGATAGAATGAGCACCAATGGTAGCAGTAAAACACAAATATAGAAAGATGATCTCCAACGGCTGTTCTCTCTCTCACTTGAGTGAGTTTATTCTCTCTCACCTATGTGCTATGGATGGGTGAGTGTGTGTTTCAAATAGAGAGTGTCACTCTCTATTTATACTAGTTTCCTACTTGGCTATTACTTACTAGGGCCGACTTCACTAGGAGCATCTAATAACCCTAGTGCCCCTCAACTGTGGGGACTTTACGCCCCGATCAACAAGGAGGGTTAACCTATATGACTTTACATGACTTGATTACATTAATGATTCTCCCGATAGGAACATCGAGGTAAAATGAAATACAATACATAAGATATACAAGTGAATACATTCCGAAGTTACAAATACATCAACACTCCCTCTTAACTAGGAAGGTATTCTCTTGACAAAGTTCATTAGCAGAAGTCTTCATTACAGGATCATCATCAAAGCTAGATCATCATCATCACTGGATCATCATCAAAGTTGGATCATCATCAGACTAGATCATCATCATCATCAGTGCATCCTTTATCTCGAGAAAATGGTGTTATCTCTCAATTCTACTTGTCATAGGAAGCTCTACAGAGCCAACCCTTTTTCATGTTGGTTGTAGGAATAACCTCCATGTAGGTATTCTTATTTAACACTTATATCATCGGCATGGTAGGAAACACCTACTACCATCCGAGAAAGGCTCCAGCACTTATATCCACTGGCATGGTAGGACACACCTACTACCATCCGGGAAAGGCTCTAGCACTTACATACACCAGCATGATAGGAAGCACCTACTATCATTTGGGAAAGGCTCTAGAACTTACATCCACTGGCATGGTAGGACACACCTACTTCCATCCAGGAAAAGGATCTGCACTTACATCAACCTCCATGGTAGGACACACCTACTACCATCTAGGGAAAGGATCTGCACTTACATTCATAGGAATGGTAGGACTCACCTACTACCATACGGGAAAAGTCCCAACACTTACATCTGACCATGGGAGGCCCAACTTGCCACCATGTTAGAAAGGCACAACACTTACATCTGACCATGGGAGGAACCAATCCTACCACCATGTCAGAAAGGCTCACGGACTCATCACTTCCCCTTGGAAGGAAACTTGATCTCGAGAACACCAAGTTTCTCCTTGAAGTACTCAAACTTCACTCTGACCATTTCTAGCATAGAATCACATCAGGGATGATTCAATCCAAGGATAACCTGCAAGCTTCACCAGGACCAATTACATCCAAGGAAAACCTACATGATTGTTTACGTCTGAGCAACCTACAAGCTTCGCTAGGATTTTATGCTCAGACAACCTTTCTCATCAGCTATGCTAGAACTCCCTCTTTCGAGAGATCTCGATTTGGATCACAAACTGGAGCTTCACTACTCCTCTCTCCCAAGTAGTCACACAAGTGGAAACATATTTTTCCTCAGCTGTACTCAGTGTCATGCAGGAATCCTTCTTGCTAAACCAAGAGATCACACCTAATCCCATACTGAAGCAACACCCTGAAGTGCTCTTCCTATCAATGGCACTGCCCAATACGAATCTACATAACCCTCAAGGTTAATCTTCTAATTTGCTTCATACTTGAGCCCATAGTCAACTGTACCCTTCAGGTACCTCAGAATATGCTTTGCAACAATCAAGTGAACATGTCTTGGATCTATCAGGAACTAGTTCAATATGTTCATAGAAAATAAAATATATTGTCTTGTGTTTGTCAGGTACATCAAGGACCCAATCATCTGATGATACATCATGGCATCAACCGACTCTGATGAAGCATCAGCCAATAGCTTCAGGTTCAATGTCATAGGTGTGGTCATTGTCTTATAGTCCATCATCCCAAACCTCTTCATGATCTATACTGCATAATTACCTTGTACTAGGGAGATTTCATCTGCACTCTGCCACACCTCCATGCCTAGAAAGTAGTGCATCATATCCAAGTCCTTCATCTCGAACTCGGCAGCAAGTCTCCTTCTTGCAACTTTAATAAGTTCCTATTTTATGTCAGGAACAAGTCATCGCCATATAACAGGAGCATCACTGGTTTTTCGCCTTCAACCTTGAAGCAAAGGTTGGAATCTTCTTTACTCTCAGTAAATCCTAGATCCATTAGTGAGTTGTCCATACTGTCGTACCATGATGAACCTGCAGTCACTCCCTCTGAAGCGGAGCATCATTCTCCCTCTACCTTTCATACTGTATGTGTTGAAACATTATGTACTGGAGTGACAAGTAGCTCCCTCTGCTACTAATATTCTATGTATCCATCTAGGGTCACTGGATACCAAGATCCTCTATCTTGAACTTTTTCAAAATTTATTCTTGCACCCATCTATGAGCTTGTCATCCTCTATAGGCTTTCATCTTCTACCTTGTAGCAAAGGTTAAGATCTTCATCACTCTAGGTGATCTTTAAGCTCCTCATGTATGTGTTGTCCCATGGGTGTCTTTTGAGATCATACAAGGACTTCTTTAATTTGCATAGATGAGTCTTCCTATCACATGTCTTAACTTCCAATGGCTACAAATGTCTCTTCGTAGTCTATGCCTTCTTTTTGTGAGAAGCCTCGTGCTACAAATCTTGCCTTGTATCCCATGATGTTGCCATTTACTGCATGTTGGATCTTGCATATCCATATGGAAGATACTACGGAATTCCCCTCAGGTATTCGACATTGCATTATAGTCATCATTCTTCATTTTGGATTATTAGAGTGAATCTTGAACTGTCGTCACTTGTTCTTTGGAACAAGTCTCATTCTTCATTTCTTGTAGGCGATTGTACACAATCTTTACTACAACTCAAATGAATTAGTTGTATGGTTAGAAACATTTCATAAGGCATATTCATAATGGAAAATTGTTATGTATAAAGATATAATCATGCAACTATTTTAGCCAATACAACATTCATCCATATCTCATGGAAATTTTCTAGATGCCTTCCATCTCTACCATGACATCATTGAGATTGTGCACTAATCCAATATGTCAGCAAAGAGGTTTCATTCTAGATAAGTAGCAATGGAGAGTTGTATAGCGCCATGAGCTACTTACCCATCGCATGCATATTAGTAGTATACTGACATTAATGCAAACATTCTATCATGCATAACACATCAACTGAATATAAACAAATGCATAACAAAACAATATCATGAAATGAAAATTGAATACTTATCTTTATTTGTTTCATGGGTAGACTCCTTCTTTCAGCTTCATCATCTTCTGCATTCATAACAACACCATTTCTTATCCAAATGCTACGATGGATAAGAGGTTCTTCAAGAATTGATTTCTTCATATTCTTCATCGCTTGAGGGATCTTCTTTGAATTATGAGCGCTTGATCTTCAGTTGTTCCCATCTTCTCTTCTCTTATTATGAGTCGAGCTTCTTCTTATGTGCACTCCTCCCAGAGTCTGTTGAAAGTAATCACTTCCTTCTGGCACACATTCCTTGAATGAATGAATCCCATGATCCTGGGAGGCCATTCAAGGCGGTTATCACAATTTCTACATTCTCTACTTCTCCATTTACTACTTCAAGTTGTTCTTTGATTTGAGAGACCCTGTTAAAGCATGACTGTATGGTATATGCATTCTCCATCATCACATTCTTCAAGTGGTTTCTCAAAGTCATCTTTCTATTTATGTTCTTTCCTTTGAATAGCTTGGTTAAGGAATCAAACATCTCTTTAGGTGACTTTAGGGAAGACACTTGTGGTATAAGGTGATCCTTGATTGAATCAACAATTACCCTCTTGGCCTTGACCAAGTTCTTCTTTTGTAAGGCTTTAGAATCATCTCCCTCTGGAACTGGAACCTCTCCACTTATGTAGATGTCCAATTCATTTTCTTTAAGAACCAGTGAAATCCTATACTTCCATGCTCAAAATTTTTCAGCTTCACCAATCTTGTTGTCAAAATGGTGTGATAGGTTATTTTGAAATGAGAACCTCAAATATAAATAGCAAAAGATTAGATCTTACCGATTTGTGGTGTCCATCCTGGTACTGAATCTGGCTGATCTAGGGTTTGTTAGAGAAACCCCAATTTTTCAAAACTTGGAATATAAAAATTATGATTGGATAGAAGGATGGGCCTCTTCAAGGTGAGCTGTCCAATGTAGTCCTTTTTTGAAAACAATGGATGGAAGCTCCCAGAATAGGAAGCCCTAGATTTCCAATTTCTTCCACAGAAATTCCTGATATTGTTTTTGAAGTATCTCGCAAATTATTGCTCCCCTGTATCTAAAATTTCATATTAGGGTAGCCTCACCTGTCCTCTTTCCACCACCATAGGTTTGAGAAGAATTGGTTTCACCAATTGGGACTTATGATATTTTTCCCAAGGTGACTTCTTTCAAGCCTGTATAGCATAGCATACTTGTACAGACTTCCACGTTTCATTGTTTCACTTTCGGGGTCTAAACATTTTACCAAAGAAGTTAAAGCCCTTTCCCTATCTGAATCATCTTGTGAAATTTAATTTGGACCTTCGTATCCCGAGATATAGCAAATCTCCCTAGGTCTCCTATTTAGGGATGAATCGTGGGAGAGGATAGAACCCTAATTTGGAGGAATCATATCACCCAAAATATAGTGAATATGAGGATGACATTTTTACACAGGGTAAACCAGGATTTTATCTTCTATTTATGAAAATTTTGGCTCCTAATCCTTCTTCAATATTTATATATAGCGAATGTACCAAAATTACCAGTTTTAGTATTTTACAGTTTTTCAGGCCTAGGGTCAAACTAGGGTTTGTCTTTCCTGAAGTTTTACTCAACCAAAAACTTCGAAATTGGTCTCTAAACTTTGATTTTGATGAGGAGATAAATCCTATGCTGGGCTCACTCAAAAGTTCCACTTCTATGAAAATCCTAAAGTTTCCCGATGCAGTGGTGGGTCAAAACTAAAGATGCCCAAAATCAAATTATGCTTCGACAGAAAGATGCACCCTTCGATGGAGAGTTATCTTAGCATCCTTTTGCTGATGATATGTGGAGAGAGACCCAAAAAGTAAGAATCCCTATCTTCTACAGCTGCACAATGTCTTCTTCTCAGGTTAGCTTTGATTCCATGCTAGATTTTTATCATTTAATCAATATGATCTAGGATCTTATCTGAGAGAATAACATGCACAACAATCAATCACAAGAGACAATAGAAACAAATATTTTCCTTGGATAAACCATAAAGGAGAAAACCCCGCAACTTCCTCAGAGATAGAATGAGCACTAATGGCCAGAGTGAAACCTAAAGATAGAAAGATGATCTCCAACGACTATTCTCTCTCTCACTTGAGCAAGCTTATTCTCTCTCACCTATGCGCTATGGCTGGGTGAGTCTGTGCTTCAAATAGAGAGGCTCACTCTTTATTTATAATATTTTCTAACTTGACAATTACTTACTAGGGCTGACTTCACTAGGAGAGTCTAATAACCCTAGTGCCCCTCAACTGTGGGGACTTTGCCCCACGATCAACAAGTAGGGTTAACCTCTATGACTTCACATGACTTGATTAAATTAGTGATTCTCTTGATAGGAACATCGAGGTATAATGAAATACAATACATAAGATATACAAGTGAATACATTCCAAAGTTACAAATACATCAACAAAGAGGCCCACACACAAACTTTTAATGGTTAATTTTTGGATAATGTAGAACTATGGTTGGCATTTCGTAGGTGTCCTCATATCACTCCTAGCCATAACCAATGAGAGTCGAAACAATAAAAACAATGAGCATTACATTGTTCATGAACAATAAAATGCTCTATTTCTAGAATACCTGCGATTGACAGGAATGAAAAAAAGACACGATTTGATAGCAAAATTGTTGACGTGTAGAGTATAATGGTTGTAATTAACAGGAATTAAAAAAATTGTAGAATTTGGTAGTGAAATGCTTGATATGTCGAGTACAATGATTTTCATAAGAGATTTTAATGAATACATCATTATGAACATAATAAACATAAGGTATACAATACAATGTAACCTAATTATTTAGATTATTGTCCTGTAGCTAAATAGCAACTAAAATATGATGTGTGTTTGTCAATAAATTTGCCACATAGTATCTAAAACAGAGTTCAAAACTACCATTTAAAAACTAGGTCAAACATAATAAAACAACAACCATAGTTCAAAACTTTGCTTACCATTTAGCCTCAGCTTCCATACTAATTGCCATGATTTTTACACACAAATCCCTGGGTAAATTTGAATATCCTGTTGAAAAGGATATAAGATTCAAAGATATAAGAACGAGACTGAGATTGTGATGGAATATAATTGGTATTTTTAGTGCATGCGTTGATAGTACGCCATCATTCACAGCCCCTCCTCCTCATGTCATATTCGTCATCCTTGCCTCCAACACATGATATATTTAATATGCCAAGTTTTGGTCTATGTTCATGCAATATCAAATGATATGTTCGGTGTGCCAAGTGTTGGTTTATTTCCATGAATTATGGATCTAGATACACTGGGGTAAACACATACTGTGGATTAAAAACTCTTTATTTTTTTGAATGAATTTTAGGGATGGATAATAGGGTTTGACTTGAGAATTTGCACTATTGTTCTATAACAACTAGAACATGACCTACATAATAAACGATTTGTAAGAGAAAATTGTTCTAGTTTAATGGAAATCGAAACCAAGAATTTTGGTCAATCTGTTTGAGCTTATCACAATATCCTGAAAGCATTTCAAAACATTAGCCTCAAACTGATAAGTTTAAGCAAGAAATAATAACTGATTATTTAAAATCTATGTTGTTTGAGTCATATTTAATGGTATTGATTAACTTATCATCTGGTGATTAGGTTTTAGTTTGCAGAAACCCATGCTAGTATCTACTGCATGCTCCAATTCCTATATACAAGAGTCCCTGGTTATATTAAGAATTGGATCACTGCTAGTGACGTTAAATAAAGATGGAGAAATAATATTAGACAAGAGTTTCAGTAATCAAATTTCTTCTTAGGTTTCGTCAATTGAAATAAGGATGAACCAACAAATTGGCAACAAATGAGGGATATTCTGGATAATGAAACCTTTTATTGACCTCTACCAAACACATGGTCTCACTTACTGAACTAAAATGGAGAATGCAAGATGATAAATATGCTATATATATTTATTTATTGTATGCAAAAAATACACTAATGTAACAAACCCAAAATGTACACCAGAAATTTCTGCATGAACAAGAGAAACACAAACAAGTATAAGTGAGGTTAGAGTCACCTACTTGAAGATAATGCCAGAAAGATACTTGGAGAATCAGTTCCTCCAAACCATAGGAGAGGATTGTAAAACCACTACGATCCCAACTACACCCTCAAGCTGGATCACCACCATGTACACTAGAACTATAAGTAAACTTCCATGCGACACTCTCTCTCAGAGTCTGTAACAAGTTACATCAAGTAATCTTCCACGCAACACTCTCTCTTAGAGTCCGTAACATGCTCTAACAAGTAATATTCCACACGACACTCTCTCTCATAGTTCATAACAAGCTCAATTATGGACTTATGAAACGAGAGAAACACTTAACACATGCATTCGCAACAAAGTTTTCCCATGCACAACATGGTGTCCCGTGCTATCCCAAAGCACCAATATATATAGTTTTTTCCTAGGTCTTATTCCATCCTAATCAAATCTCCAATCAATCCATAAATCCCTTTGATTTAGGATCTTGTCTGGTTGTTGAGTTTTAGATTGGATTTGATTGGTAAATATATCTCTAGCTTTCTTACACATGTTCTCTTGTGCCATGGTGGTGTCCCCTCATGTAACTAGATTCTCCAAGTGTCTTTTCCTTTTATTAATAACAAAATAATAGTTTGTTGTGCAAAATGTCACTCACACCTCTTGTGAGTATTTTCAAGTTTTTAATTAACTCTTACAAACATAATTTTTTTCTAAGTTATTTTCAAAAATATTAAATAAAATAATACTGCCATGGGGGTATTACATTTCTTCCCCCTTATGCTTAACACCATCCTCGGTGTTCTTTTAT
This sequence comes from Pseudotsuga menziesii, assembly GCA_001517045.1. Classification (NCBI taxonomy): domain Eukaryota; kingdom Viridiplantae; phylum Streptophyta; class Pinopsida; order Pinales; family Pinaceae; genus Pseudotsuga; species Pseudotsuga menziesii. The sequence goes on from LPNX011093805.1 coordinate 119,185, forward strand.
TCTAAGATTTCTTGATCATTCTGGAACATGGAGGGATATGCTTCTCACATTTTATCCTCCAGTTCCCAAGTTTCCTCTTCAAGGATGAAGTGCTTCCATTCCACTCTTATTTGAACGATGGCTTAATTTCATAGCATACATTATTTCCTTTCGAGGATGTGAAAAGGTTCGATTTGGAATTCTCTCTCCGGTTCTACCTGAGTCACATTCGAGTCAATTATATGAGTAGCATCATGTATATATGTATTTTTTTAATAATGAAACATGAATAGAACATGTACTTTTATATTAGGGGGAAGCACAAGCTGATAGGCTATCGACCCTATCTTAGCTAACACTTCGAAAAGTCCACAATACATGGGTTCCACCTTGGAACGTCTTCCCAAACTCAAAGCACGATTTTTCGACTTTTACCTTTAGGTATACAGGATCACCTATTTTTAACTCTCTTAGAGTTCTTTTTAAAATCCACATAGATTTTCTGGCGATCTTAAGCAACTTTTAAATTTTGTTGCACTTCCTTGACAATCTCTATAGCATAGTGCAATCAAGCATTCTTCAATCCATATATGTTTTCTTGTAACCATACTTTTTACAAGAAGATAAACATGTCAATCTTTATATGGCAATACGTAAACATAAAATTTTGCATTAAAAAAGTCAATACTTCACAGAGTATAGAACATACATGTGCGCATGCAAGTCGATTAGGCTGAATTGCTTAACCTCATACCTATTTCATTTATGCAATTATTTTGAATCAGACTTGTAAACTGAAACTGTGTTGAGGAACTTATGTCACCTAATCTAAAATATTTTTAATCTTCGATAATAGAATCTTTGATTTATAAAATATAGAGATCATCCTTCATTTTAAAAAGTCAAAGATATTGTATTAAATATACAATCATTGATTGTAACAAAACTAAATTAAGTAATACATAATTACCCTAGCCATCATCCTTAAAAATATAAATATATTTGTTTAAAATGATGTTTAAATGTATTTGCATGATATTCTCAATAACATAAAGAGTAAACAATGAATGCAATGTCTTTATATATAGAATCAAATCTTTGTAATTTATCTAAAGGCCAACATGTAAATAGCTCACAGCTTTATACATTACAATACATATAAAATTATGTCATTTAAACTTTAATATAATAGCTCTATAATAATCACAATTCTCTAATATCCATATTAAAATAATAGATCTAACCTAAACAACATTGCACCCAATAAATCATCAAATACTATTTTTTAATAGAATCATATAAAATGATTTTTTTTTAATTTTTTTATTGGGTAAATACATTTTCTTTTCAATCCTATAAAAAGTGTTCTTTTCTTTTCATCAAATTTAAAGTGGGGAGAGTACATTCCCTTTAAAAATATACTTACTATTATTTCAAAATAACATAATTTTATAACTTGCAATATTCCGTCGATCAAAGAATTATTATCTTTTTTATCATGAATATAATGTACAAATTTTATAAGTGATATCCTACTTTCATTTAACTTATTAATGAATAAAGTATGTCACCTAGCATTCCCTTCAAAGGGATAGTTATAAAATAATAAAAAACTAAAAACAAAAACTAATTCTTCTCAATATTTTAATCCAAGTCTTGTATGTGTCAATTCCCAATGTTCTATAAATTGTAACATACATGCACTTTTACTATTCTATATAGCACTATTCCAAAAAGGTCTAATTATAGTACAGTGCAATCCATAACTATATTATAACTTGCATAGAAACCAAGATATATAACAAATTTGGAATTTATTTATAAAACTTTTCCACATCTATATAAAATTTTAATGGGAATTATATATATTCACATGTATGTAAACAACTAGTTAAATACAAGCTCTATAATAGATCCATAATAATAAGAACATGGAATAAGGGTTTACCTGATCTTCATCGGCGTCCAGAGTCAATACCAAATCCTGAGAGCTTCCAGACAAGGGGTGAAAGGGGCCAATACATAGGCCTGAAGCCATAATACTAAATTTTGCATAAAGTAAAAAAAAACTTTTACAATAGTTAGAAATTTTGTAATTTCCTAATAATTTGTACTATGAACTTAAATCACTTAACCACATTTTAATGTAATAACATAAAAGAAGTTTCATCCTATACAAATTTATATCCACTTCATCCATTTTATGAGCCAATCAAGTCTTCATCAATGAACAATTTACATCTATTATTAAATTAATTCATTAATAAAGTATAAACACCAAGTACCCAAATTATGCCACTACGATCCAACTAAAAGTACACGGTGTACACATCCAAATCATTTCATAAAATAAAAACAATTTACATCCCTTTCGAAAACAAAATACATTTATTATTAACTCATAAAAAAAATTACATTTATTATTAACTCATAAAATAATATTATAAACCCAAAAAAAAAACATAACACCTCCCTTGTAAATAATATTTACTTATTTATACTCTTTATAATAAATTTTATTTATTATACTCTTTCTAATATTCAAAAATTTCATCCATTAATACAACTTATGCCTACGTAGTAGATCTTCAATTTATATATAAACGAATCAAACAAAGTCAACCATTTCTTTTTATGTCCATCATATCCTCTTTTACATCCAAAAAATTCCACATCCATTATAAATCTAACATTCTACATCCCTATATAAATTATAAATCTACTTTCGGTAACAAGGATAATTGAGCTTAAACATAAACATATGTAATTCAACACTAATTATGGAAATATATTTTAAATAATAATTTGAATGGTATAAATAGTTCGCATAAGTGTGGCCCTATAGTACTATACTTCAATTTTATGATATTGATTATTCATTTCCTACAAAATAGAATTTTAATCTCGGACATATTGCAAACGCATGCCCAAAGGTTACACAGTTTTGAATATATATTTAAAACCACAAATTAAATATTTGGTAAATCAGAAAACGTTTAGGACAATCATCCAGTGCGGATTTGGATAATGGATAAATTATAGATCGAATGGAAGGTTATAGATGACTTCATATAGTTATAAAATCGTATTCTTGGCAGCACAGTGAGACAATAGATCCAAAAAATAAATTATTCACAAAATTTCCAAGAAATTGCTTAATCAAATGCAAATATTTGGGATCGGATTAAGATGATAAATTTTACAGATCAAACGAATTGGAAGTCCACTCAGATATTTGGGATAGGATCTAAATAATTCACAGGAATATCTTTGGGATCGAGAGCAGAGTTCTAAATCAAACATAGACATGGTAAATCATATGCTTTAGATACATATCAATGCAGACCTTTGTTTGCAGATTTCTAGATAAAACACATACTTTAAGATTCACATGCAGAGTTTAGATCAATTCTACGGATCTAATTTGGTTACCTAGAGATCCGCCGTTATCCAAGCCATAATTTCGATCTAATTCGGATCTAAATTATGCATAAGTTAAGAAAACAAAACACATAACCTAGATCAAATCCAGATCTATATTGTACAATTTTAAAATGCATACACAAAAATAAGATCTAATCCAGATCTAATCGCAAGAAATCATTGGAAACTGTTTTACAAAATTTAAATCTCTTGTTAGATAGATAAAAGCAAATCCAAACACAGACCACTCGGATTGAAAGTAGGTGTGGTTAGATCTGAGTTTATAGTGATAGCAAAATCATGCATGCAGATAGGATTGTAGAGATTTGGATCCCCACAAAAGTGAAAACGCATGAAACAATGCTTAATCATCAGAAAACAAACAAGAGAATACACAGATTTCAAAATTTAAACACCATCACTGGTTTGATAATATTAAATCTGAGTTCAAACATAAGTACAGAGCACCAAAACGATATGTAACCATAACACAGGATTGGAAATGATTCTGATATTGGATATTCCAAATGCAAGCATAAATTGATTTGGAAAACAATTTGAGTCAAGGAAAAAATATGTATGTATATAGCAATTCAACAAAAAACGATACAGAATATTTACCCCATAGCTGGGTCATATAGATGATGATCTACAAGATAATATTTATATAATTCCAATGATTTGGAAAAGTAAATTACCGCATACATAAAATGGTCAGATACCAACATTGATTTTGGAAAGACAGTATATCTCGACCCCAGATTGGATCCAGAACCTTAGATCAAAAGCAATACTTAGATACAGATTTATTTATTCATTTTGGTTATGAATGTCCACACACCAACATAGGTCGAGTAAGGGAAATGCTGACCCATTCTGTAACTAAACCTTGAAAGAACATTGCCTTGATGATCGAGGTTTAAATAATTTGTTATAAAAATACAGAGATTTTTACTTCATACACGAATAAAAAAAAAAGTCGTCCAAGAACATAGATGTAATTATTCTGCAACAAGGATCATAGAAATACAGAAAGAAATTCATCCTTCCCCTAACAAGGATCTCGTGAATCCCACAAAATCACAGGGCAGAGACTCTGTAGTGTTTATGACAGTGAGCAAGCAGAAAAACATAACCTGGAACCCGTTGGATAACCGAGATCGATGTGGAAATCTTATCAAATAAAAGAAATATCACTGAATGGAAAATGCCTTTTGACAGATCTCCCACGTCATAGAGGAGACAATACATAGTGTTTTTAGGGATTCGAGGAACAGGTTCAATAAAGGCTCGCAAAAATGAAATCTATGAGCTTTCGCCAAATCGGGAGAAAAATACCCTTCAACATGCCGACATTGGAAATGAAAGGCCCCACAAAGAGATCGTCGAAAGCAATGGAAAACAGGAAGCTAAAGATCCACTCTACGAGAACACTGCCGACTAGAAAACCTAGATACAGCTTGGGATTCTGGTTGTTCACTTTTTCTAGGATGAATAAACGGGACATGAATAAACGAATATGGAGGAAATAAAAATATGATTTTCACCAGCAAACCACACTAACAATTTTTGGAATATTGCGGATGAAGACATTATCTATTTAAAAAAATAATAATCACCCTCACCAAAATCGGTATCTATTAAACTTACTTTGGTGGATGATTGAGACATGAGGTAGGTCTTGACTTAAGTTTAGGAATACAAAAACGTTCGGCTAAAGACTTCCATTATCACTTGATGCTAATGGCAGAATAGGTGACCATTGATTCTAGGCTACTATCTATTCATTAAATAATAGATCTGATATGTGCACCTAGACCAAAATTAGGCTACGCGGCTTACATTTACAATCTCGGTAAACTCTTGAATAGTAAAAAAATATATATGGTTATCGCTTAGATAAAGCAAAGATGTCTTCGGTGACCAGCTAGCAAGATATTAACTAGAAAACACACATAACTCCACTTGAACTGATAGTCACTACTATATAATCTACGTGGATCGACTCTGTACAGTCAACATCTTGGAAAACAAACAATGGGCTCATCGCTACAATGCAAAAGTGGGAAAATCACCTCTTACCACACGTTTTCAACAACTAAAAATAAAAGATGGGAAAATTGCATCAATACCAAGAAGGGAAATCGAGGAAATCCCCCCCTGTTTTTTTACATCGTCAATAGATTTGAAAGTTTAAAAGGAATCTATGGACAGATTGTACACATACGAACTGGAAGGTCGACTTTAATCACACACAAAACATAAAATACAAAGTCATAACCAACAGTTCGACAGTTAAGAAAATGACCACTACAGGTGGATATCAACAGGTTCAAATTCGAATTCAGATCTTTAAAAATGATAGTACATTTTCAAAAATAAATTAGCTAGAATTACTAGTTTTCCAAAACTAAAAAAAACACAATCCATCATTTTTGCAAACTATAAAAAATTGTCTATCTTTTCTTTTTTAATGCGAAGTTCTTGAAAAACAGATAATGTAACTCAGTCATGGTTTTGATAATTAAATAAATAATAAAATCTCTAAAATTACTTACTTGAAATATGAAGAAAAACAAACATGGCAAACATTGTTATTATAAAAATACATCTCATTTTTAATAAAGAAAAGCAAAGGATTAGCCCTCACGTCCCAGCTTTGAACCTTATGCTCTGATACCATAATGTAACAACCCCGAAATATACACCAAAAATTTCTGCATGAATAAGAGAAGCACAAACAAGTATAAGTGAGGTTAGAGTCACCTACTTGAAGATAATGCCGAAAAGATACTTGGAGAATCAGTTCCTCCCAACCATAGTAGAGGAACACAAAACCACTACAATCCCAACTACACCCCTGAGCTGGATCACAACCATGCACACTAGAACTACAAGTAAACTTCCACTTGACACTTTCTCTTAGAGTCCATAACAAGTTACAACAAGTAAGCTTCTAGGCGGCCTTCTCTCTTAGAGTCTGTAACAAGCTACAATAAGTAAGCTTCCATGTGACACTCTCTCTCAAAGTCCATAACAAGATCAGTGATGGACTTATGAAATGGCAAAAACACTCAACACATGCATTTACAACAAATTTTCTCCATGCACAACACGACGTCGCTTGATATGCCAGTGCACCAATATATATATATATATAGTTTTTTCCCAGGTCTTACGCCATCCTAATCAAATCTCCAATCAATCAATAAATCCCTATGATTTAGGATATTCCCTGGTTGTTGAGTTTTAGATTGGATTTGATTGATAATTATCTCTCTAGCTTGCTTACACATGTTCTCTTGTGCCATAGTGGTGTCCCCTCATGTAACTAGATTCTCCAAGTTTCTTTTCCTTTTATTAATAACAAAATAATAGTTTGTTGTGCAAAATGTCACTCACACCTCTTATGAGTATTTTCGACTTTTTAATTAACTCTTACAAACATAATTTTTTTCTAAGTTATTTTCAAAAATATTAAATAAAATAATATTGTCTTGGGGTACAAAAATAAGTTCCAAGTACTTTGGCAGCTTCGCCATTAACTACAATGGAGAATGCAAGCTGAGTAATAGGTTATCTCTATTTATTTAAAATTGAACAAAACCGAGAATGATACAATATTTTGTATATATATATATATATATATATATATATATAACTTCATTAAATCTTTAAATTGAGAATATGGACTTTTCATTTCTGCAGTTCCATTTGTTAGGATATTTAGACACTTAGGAGTTAGTTAAGATCAACTTGTGTAATATATCCCTTAGATAAAAGTGTGTTTCTTTAGTATGCATTAGTATACATTTGTTAATATTCTAATCTGACAGTCACGATATGTTATAGACATAGAGTGATCCGACGGTTCAACTTCTCTTAGATCATACCTACCATTGATCCGTGGCTTAACACCCGATTGGTCTAGGATCTCTATTTAAAGAGCATAGAGGTTCCTTGGCTAGTTGATCGATTACAAGAAGCTCATGTAACTTTCTTTCTTTTGCATAATAAATTGCTCCAAGTAGTTATTTGGCTAGGGCCGTGGACTGTTTCCCTCTCAAGGGTTTTAACCACATGACAAACATCGGTGTGTTGATCTGTGATATTTTTGTGTGAAGTGATTGTTGAAGTTGTTCGGTCTTTTGGGAGCACCTTCTGTACCCGAACATGGTATTAGAGCTTTTATGAAGAGTCGCTTTCGGTTTTGATCAAGATCTGGAACTGGTGCTGCCGAAACTTTGAAAGGGTTTATGGTTCTTGATTTTATATGCATTTTTTGCCTGTGGGAGCTGTTCCATTGCGTCTGGAGTGCCATATCTATTGGGAAATAGTTTTCGTTTCATCGAAAACCATTTCTGTTTGCTCCAGAAACACCCATTTCAGCAAATCTGAAGGTATAATGTTACAGTGAAGGATTTGTTTTTTTTAAATCTCTCATATTTTATCAATTTATTATTAGATATTTTATGTTTTAGTCTCGGATTGTTGTTTTCCCTGACTGTGTATGCTCTTTTCCATGCACCTTGCGCGATCATGGCGAATCAGAAACAATAAGGGAACGTTTTTTTTCTTGTCTTCTTGGCTACGTATACTCTTTACCGTGCACCTTGTGCGATCATGGCAAATCAGAAACAACGAAAAAACTTGAAAACGTAGACTTTCCGGGTAAGCTAACCAAGATCTAACCCCATTATGTGGAAAAAAAAAAAATTTGTTTTTGTTTTTCGTTTTTTTTTTTTGTGATTTGGAGGAAAAGTAAGCAAGCACGAAAAACGAGAGAGGAGTAAAAAACAAAAAATCCCCCTTCCTCTTTCCATGCTTTTACATACCTTTTAAACTTAGCTCACTTGGTCCAAAGTTGCTTTACACCTTGATAAGCCTTGAGTTCAAGTTTTATTAAGCTATTTTTTAGTGCATGCAATTTCTTTTTTCAAGTTACTTTATTGTAAAAGAACATCTCACATAAATAAAATAAAATAAAAATGAGTCACTTAAGTCTTTTAATTTATTGCCACACTATTTAAAAGTCACATTATTGTAAAAGTGAACATCACTTATTCTACAAAAGTGATTCACTTCAAAGCAACTTTATTGTAAAAATGATTTACAAAAGTTAATTTTAGGAAGAGGGGGCTTCTTTTTTTTAGTTGGTAAAGTTAATATCTGCCACGTCACTATTGGAGACATCTTCAACATTTTCTTTGATCAAGCATAACTTTATCATTCGTAATAAGTTTTAAGTGTCGTTTTTTTTTAAACTGCATATTTTTTCGAGCTCTTTGCATCCAAATAGTTAGTTTTTATTCTTTCAGCCATTATTTTACATTATGGTCGCCCCTTGTGATATTATACTTACAAGTTCTAACTATTTCTCATGGAAATCTCGTATGGAGGATGTTTTGCGAAGTAGGGAACTTTTCAGGATAGCCTCAGGGAAAGAAACAGAACCCACTGATGATAATAAGAAAATTAAATGGGAAAATCGATGTGATGAAGCTTGTGGATTGATTGGGATGTCAATCTCTACTGATTTGCGATTCCACATATCTGGAATTGATGAACCTAATCTCTCTTGGGAAAAGTTAGAATCTGTGTTTGGTAAACACAATGAAATTCAGGGTCATCAACTTGAGAATGAGTTGTTTTCCTTAAATCCAAATGATTTTTAATGCATTCAAGACTATTTATCTAAGTATAAAACTCTTAGACTATTATGTGCCGAATGCCAGATTAAGAAAGAAGACAAACAATGTATTTATCATATTCTTTCAAAACTTGGACCTGCATATTTTGTTTTTGTATCTACATTCTACTCCATGAAAGAATCATTGATTGCAACTAGCTATCAAGAGCCTAGCCTTGAATCCTTTTGTGATTCCTTAATTAGAGAGCAAGATAAGCTCATTCATTTTGGAATAATTAACAATGCAAATACATCTGGGAAAGCCTTATTGTCCCAACAGAAAGAAAAGTCCACACCTCCCAAGAAACAGATTTTTTGCAATAATAAGCCAAACAACAAGGGTCCCAAACCCTCTTAGTCAGCTCCTTCTTTATAAAATAAGAAAGGATCCAAACAAAAAGGAAAGAAGACTAAGCGTCATTGCAATTTTTGTGGGAAGGATAATCATGATGAATTTAAATGTTTTAAGAAGATGGCAGCCTTGGAAACGACAATGAAGAAGCACCACATCAGTCTAGACTCGTCTTCACAATCTAACTCTCGTGGACATGAACTTTGTGCTTTTGGTTACTCTTATACTGCATCTTCTTCTTCTACTTGAAATGAATGGCTGATTCATTCTGGAGCATCTTATCATATGGCTAAGGATCAAGCCATGTTTTCTACTATGCATGAATGAAACACCAAACAAATATTTGTTGGTGATGATAGATCTCTAAGTGTTGTAGGATATGAAATAGTTCTAGTAGAAAATGGTCATTTCAGTGATGTACTATGTGTTTCAAAAATTTCCTGCAATTTCTTATCAAACTATCAAATCACTCATTCAGGTGAAGGTAAAACTGTGACTTTTACACCTCACCAAGTTGTAATCAAGGATTTTAAAAATACTCAAAATATCCTTGCTACTTGAACTGTTGATGATATTACCAAGTTGTACAAATTTAACAACTTTGTATCATCACCTTTTCCTTCAGTTTTTGTTGCTCACAGTGATAACTTGAGCAAACTTTGGCATGAGCGATTTGGTCACTTAAATTATCTCTCATTGCAACAACTATGTAAAGACAATATGGTGACTGGTCTTCCAATGGCATATTGTAAGGATGGTGTTTCTTTCAGTTGTGTACTCGAAAAACATCATCGGGACAGTTTTGACAAACGTGCCTCTTGGCACACCTCGGTTCCTTTGGAGCTTGTGCATAGTGACTTGTGTGGTCCTCTTCCATCTGCTTCCTTTTCTGGTTTCAAATATTTTTTAACTTTCATTGATGACTAATCAAGATGCACTTGGGTTTACTTTGTAAAAATTAAGAGCGAAGTATTTAACATGTTCTTGGCCTACAAGGCCCTTGTTGAAAAATAATCTGGTCATTAAATTATTAAGTTAAGATCTAACAATGGAGGAGAATATGTTAACAACAAGTTCACTACTTTCTGCACTGAACAAGGAATCCAACAACAACACATTGTTCCATAGACACCTCAACAAAATGGTGTAGCTGAATGGAAGAACTGCACTTTAAAAGAAATGGCTAATTGTATGATCCAATCTAAGGGACTGAGTCTTCAATATTGGGCTGAGGCTATAAATAGTGCAAATTACATAGTTAATCACACACCCACTAAAGTTTTACAAGGTATAACACCGGAAGAAGCATGGAGTAAAATTAAACCAGATGTAAGTCACTTTCGTGTGTTTAGTTGTGAAGTATGGGCTCACATTCCGGATGAAAAATGGAAAGCATTGCAGCTTAAAAGTGAAAAGTGCATATTTGTTGGATATTCTGAAGATGTAAAAGGTTATAGACTTCTTCAACCCCATTCACATGATATAATCATTAGAAGAGATGTTAAATTTGATGAAAATCTCTTGGCCTGCGAGCCTAACTTGGCAGGTGTGCCATCTTTGGCTTGCAAGCTTGATTCAGCGATTGTGCCTTCTTCTTCTTCTTCCAACTTCCTTGATAGGTTTCCAACTCCAGTTTCTGATGATGATAGTGAGGATGAAAATCCACCTCCACCTACTCATTGCACTAGCACCAATACTTCCTCGATGGGTCTGTTCAACATGGGAAGCAACTGGTGATCTTGCCATTGATCCTAGAGATCAACGTTGAACACGTTCTCAGTTTCAGCGAGCCTCTTCACTTTTGGCTCAAGTTTTCAAGAATCATGATCCAGAAACTTTTGCAAAATCTTCAGGAAATCCAAATTGGGATGCAGCTATGGATGAAGAATATCATTCCTTAATGGCGAATGATACTCGGGATCTTGTTCCTCTTCCAAAAGGAAGAAAACTTTTCAAATGTAAATTGGTCTATAGAACTAAGTATGCATCAGATGGAAGTGTTGAAAGACTTAAGGCAAGGTTAGCTGCCAAAGGTTTTTCCCAAGTTGAAGGGATTGACTACAATGAAACCTTTGTCCCTGTAGAAAAAATGAACTCCATCTGCCTTGTTCTTTCCCTTGTAGCTTACATAACTGGGAAGTCCATCAAATGGATGTTAAGTCTACCTTCTTACATGGTGATTTACATGGGGAAATTTACATGGAACAACCTCCTGGATATGTTCAGAATAACTCTAGCCTTATTTGTCTCCTTAAGAAATACTTATATGGATTTAAGCAAGCTCCTAGAGCTTGGTATGCCAAAATGGATAGATTTCTCCTTGACACTGGTTTTTCTAGATGCCATTTTGACCCCAATGTCTATACCAAGAAAGTAGGAAACCATCTCATCATACTTGTTCTTTATGTTGATGATCTTATCCTTATTGGTAGTGACCCTAAACTTATAACCCATGTGAAATCCACTCTTAAGCAAAATTTTGAAATGTCAGACTTAGGACATTTGCATTATTTTCTTGGTTTCCAAGTCTTGCAAACCAAAGAAGGAATATTTATTTCCCATTCTAAGTATGCTTGTGACCTTCTTCATCGCTTCCACATGGAATATTGTAAACCAGCCCCTTCTCCCTTCCAGTCTGGAGTCAAACTTTCTACCACTTGTACTTCCCTTGAAGTAGATGGCACCTTGTATCGTCAGCTTGTTGGTAGTCTTTTATACTTGACTCATTCCTGTCCTGACCTTTCCTTTGCCATTGGTCGTGTTTCTTGTTATATGCAAAATCCTCATGAAAGACACTAGAAAGCAGCAAAAAGAATACTTCAATATATTCGAGGTACAATTCAGTTTGGGATTCATTACAGTACAGGGGGGAAACCTTTGTTGGTTGGTTTCACTGATTCAGATTGGGTCGGCGATCCTGATGATCGAAAGTCTACTGCAGGTTATGTTTTCAGTCTGGGATCTGGACCTGTCACTTGCGATTGTAAGAAACAACAAGCTCTTGCTCTTTCTTCAGCAGAAGCGGAATATCAAGCCGCAGTTAATGCCAGTCAGGAAGCTTTATGGCTTCGACAGATCCTTTTAGAGTTTGTATTCGAGCAGCAGCAACCTACTCCACTTTGGTGCGACAATCAAAGTGCCATCAAGCTTGCCAAAGATCCAGTTCTACATCAGCGCAGCAAACACATTGAGCTACACATGCACTTCATCAGAAATCTTGTTCATGATAGTGTTATTGAAGTTCTCTATTGCCCTACAGATGATCAAGTTGCAGACATGTTCATCAAATCTCTTACAGAAGCAAAGTTTTCTAAACTTTGGTCCATGTTAGGAGTTCTGGAATGTGTCCTTAAGGGGGGATAGGATCTGCTGCTCCTTCCTTCTCCCAATATTGTCACTTTTGTAAATCCTTCAATCCTATCCCAAGTTGTTCTTAAGGGGGGATGTTAGGATATTTAGACACTTAGGAGTTAGTTAAGATCAACTTGTGTAATATATCCATTAGGTAAAAGTGTGTTTCTTTAGTATGCATTAGTATGCATTTGTAAATATTCTAATTCGACAGTCATGATATGTTCTAGACATAGATTGATCTGACGGTTCAACTTATCTTAGATCATACCTACCATTGATCCGCGGCTTAACTCTCGATTGGTCTATGATCTCTATTTAAAGAGCATAGAGGGTCCTTGGCTAGTTGATCGATTATGAGAAGCTCATGTAACTTTCTTTCTTTTGCATAATAAATTGCTCCAAGTAGCTATTTCGCTGGGGCCATGTGTTGTTTCCCTCTCGAGGGTTTTAACCATGTGACAAACATCGGTGTCTTGATCTGTGATCTTTTTGTGTGAAGCAGTTGCTGAAGGTGTTCGGTCTTTTGGGAGTACCCTATGTACTCGAACACCATTAAGTTGGGTTTTGGTCATTATTGACCAAGCTAATCATCCAATCCACAGATGATGTAGTAAAATGGTCGAGGACTCATGGAAGCATTAATGGTACCTACATATGAGAAGCACGACACTCATAACAAATGGTCACTCAAACTTTAAAATAAGCAGCTCATGAGAGATTTTTAATCTAAATGCTTAGCCAAGTACGTGATAATGAAAACACTGGAAACAAAATACTACACGCCAATACAAAGGAACAGACTATGTTCCTAATACTTCGACAACACATTAAAGAAGGGTAATATTAATTAAAGTGCATAGTTTCTTTTATAGTAAAAATTAACAAAAATTGAGCTACGCTTTGGGCCAAGAAAATCCAAACCATCTTCATAAACTTTCAAACCTATCAAATCATGGAAGGAAATCAATGTTAGAATACTGTAAAGAAAATACTAAATAATTTGAAGTGTAGTGGTTAAATCTATTATACTCACACCAAAATGCATACCTACATCATAGATAACCATCGCGTAGACCGAAAACTTGTAAAAATTGCATACCTCGGCCATCAGAGATAACCATTGTGAAGGACAAAAACTTGGAAAAATTGATACACACTAGAGGGAAAAAAGCATATAAGAACCCTCTCTAATCATGGTTAACTCCTATAGAGATTACAAAACATAATAAGAAAGTTTACTATTGAAAAAAGAGGAGCTCTCGGTCGAACCATGAACAGAATTGGGGCATTCTGTCTAGACATTGTCTTCTCAAGCTTGATGGCGGAAGTAGATTTGACCCACTCCTTAATAAATCTTGCGGGATAGAGGGGCATGAACGATATCCTTAGCATTACAAATTAAAGGAAAATGAAAATTTATGTCATGTTGAATCCTAATGTTGAGTCAGTCAATACTAAAAATGCTTTTCGTGTAGAACCAATCCAAGAAGGGTGGTCTCAATAATGGTTTCTGAAAATGGAGGAATTTATCACCCTGTGTAGAGATACAATATTTATTATAAATGCAGGAATAAAAAATCAAGCACCATTGATAGAAGCAAAACAAAAAAGAAAGCATAAGCAAAGAGATTAATGGAGGATATAATTTACCCAGTTCAAGCCATGTGGATTGACCAAGTAAAAAGTTGTTTCCCGTGAAATCACCGATACCTACAGATGCCAATGTGAGGAAAGTATATTCTTATAGGATTAAACTATGAAACTACTTGTGAAACCTTGCAATCGATAAAAAAAGCATCATAACTAGTGTTCCTCTTGTCTAACTTTATAACTGGCTAGTGTTTCAACATATCCCACAAAGAGAAGGTATAATATTGGGGTCTCCCTCAAACTTGAAGAGATTAATTCTCGAGTTGTAGCTAGTAAGAGAAAAAGTCCACTTACTTACCTCGGCTCTAGAAAAAAGAAAAGCAAAAATGGAAAATGACCAACATGAGCTTCCCCAAACAATTCTTACTGTACATGAAGCATAATAACTTTCCAAAACTATATAAAGGATAAGGCATTGGTTCCATGCAAGTTTGTATTTTTTATTGGCTTACTCAAACACTTTTAAATGGTTCTCATGGCTTGTGTTCAGTCGGTCCTAATTTGTTCATCATGGGCCCAAGGGAGTCCCCGACATTGCCACATGCAGTTGCAGGTTAACTTGATAGTAAACTAGCAATTTTGTAGTAGTGAGGATTTTCAAGTGATCACTTCATTGGAAAAAAAACTAGAGTTTCAAGGGGTCTACTAGGGTTTAAAGCAAAATGACAACAAGATGGGGAGAGAAAATCTAAATCGATCTAACCTATAAATTCATGTGAGAATTATGAAAGACTCTCATATTATATATAGAAAAGCTGGTGAAAGTTTGAGGTATATATTAACTGTGGGAGAGACATTTGTATTGAATGTCATCGAATGCTGCATAATATCTCTTAAAGTTGGAAGCCAATATTAATCCCCATGGAAGTTTCTGTGTAGATTAAATTTCTTATATAGTTACTTCATAATGTTCCATATCTCCCAAGTGGTGGAAACAAAATGAGAAGTCATTGGATTACAAACGTATGGTATTTGCATTGGACAGGGTATTAATCGAAATCATTGAGAACATTTAAGAGAAATGAACATGGCAGGGTTGTAAGAGATATCGTAGGTAAGCAGTGACTCCAAATCCCCTCTTTCTTTTACTACCATCCTCTGCATTTACGGACATTCATAAAGGCGTTCAATCAATACCCACCTTCAACACTTTTCAATTCGATTTATATAGCATTTAATTTTCCCTTAAATGCTTATTTCTTGGTGGCATGGACTACCCAGTGTATGTTATTAGTTCCAAATAAAATACCAACTTCTTTCATTTAATCCATTAACTTGATTTCTAGCATATATATAATGGTTTGAGTGTATGGGAATTGCTCTTATGTTCCCTCCATAAATTACAGTCACGTACAATTAGGGTTTTATTGATAGCTTCTCTTTTCTAGATTTTACTACACCTTGTCGAGTTTTACCTATATTAGCTATTAATGGATAGTAAATTCTGCCATATCACCAACCAGACCTGTCATGTTATACATCGATTCTTCAAATTCCAACTTTCTCTTTAACTTTGACAATTTATTATGATCGTTGATATAGAGGAAAAATAAAATTTGATAATTGTTCCGCATGAATACATGCAGAGGGATGTGTGTCTATGTTTACAATGTTAATGAGCTATTCCAATTTTAATTGTTCGAGAAAATTATGTTGGTAACAACAATTATGAAGAGCTTGCACAGTTAAACTCTCAAATTGAAACTAAACATATAGCAATTCAAACCAATAACAAATCCATTATCAAATATCTGCTTGATAATTTATTTATTTTTTAAGATCATTGAAGGGATTTTATAAATTACATCTATGGACCATAAATTAACGACTAAAATAAATAATTCCAAGGATTAAATTTCCCAGAAAATTGTTTTAGTTTATAAGATTGCATTGAGGATTAAGGCCAACTAGTAATTGTTATTATATGTATGCAATCTGCATATGTTTTGGAATCAGAATCTCATGGACCATGTTGTAGAATGCACCAATCTCCTTAATGGTTCCTACCTCTCCATCTCCTTCGAGGCAGGTCACAGAAGATAAAATTTTAGGAACAACCTTTGGGAAGAAGTTGTGGTTGTATTTCACTGTGGCGTTCCACAGTCTTTTTCCCTCTACCTGAGACACACGTTTGGTTGTTGTAGTCCCAAACACCATCTTTACTTATTATCTCTTAAACTTTGTGAACAAAATCAATCAAAAGTATAAGGTGCTTGTTGTAGAATACAAAGGAGGAGGTTGTTTATAGATAGTAATCATCCTATAATCAATCTACAAATTTTTGCATTCACATTCAAGCAGAGATGCAATCTTGACTCTATTTTATTATTCAATCTTCTAAAATTTCAAAGGGAATAGATAAAATTAAGGTGTTGCAAGTCTGTTCCACAACAAATGGTTCACATGTTCATTTCTATTGGCTTTGTGAAGTGTTACTATGGACATGTCTCCTACATTTCATTTTAATAAGAATGCTTCAATGAATAAATGGAGGGAAATGGTAGGATAAAGATATAAAATTTGATTTTGTATTCGTAACAATAATCCTATGCCAACAATTTCAATGGATAACCCACTGAATCACCATGTGATGTAGAAAACTTGCATCTCACATTGATGTTCTTTGTGATTCAAAATTCCAAGTCTCCCAAATTAACTATGCTTTGAATTGAGTTAACTATCGCAAACAATCCATTAGTTAAACTTTTAATTATCCCTCCATTCCCATGATTTCAATTATGACTTACTCAACATGCAAAGATTAAACATTTAAAGTCGAAACCTCTACTATTTCAACAGAACTTTTCAATGTTCGTTATTTCATGTGCCATTGCACACAAGCCCAAGGGAGTCTTTAAAAACTCACTTGTTCCATGTGCTAGCTTCGTTCTTCTGCATCTTTATTTCTAGCTTCCCTTTCCTTAGATAGCTTCGTTGATTCCGACGATAGCAATATATGGTTATTTAATGGATGCTCTTCTAATTTTTTCACGAAGCGATCGGTGGGCGAAGTTGGAATCGGGGATCACGTTTTGATTGTGTTGAAACCCGAACTTTACAATGGAAATGTTGGAATGTTCGAAAGAGTACTATACATCGGTAATCATCCCAAGGGCCGAGGCACATTAAAACCATGCTATTGAAACCACCAGTTGGCCACCATATAGCCACGCGTTAACAATAGTGTTTATACCTTCATGATTTCCCATCTGTTTACAAATATCATAAATCCACTTCTTTATTGCACAGATCTGTGTGATCGAGTAGTTTTGTATGAATATCTGTGCATAAATTTGGTGCCTCCAAATTAAGTAAGCCATGCCACCTATTGTCTACCAAATAACACGTAGCACATCAAATTTACAATAGAGATGCAAAACCGTGACATAAGCAAGCCGCTGAGGGTGGGCAACAATTCTCGAAAAATACATCATTTCCTGCCAGCAATAAAATGCCAAAAAAATAAATTTTATTAAAATCATATTTAATAAAAAAATTGGTTTCACAAAGTTTAATTAGACAGCACGTAAATTTTTTTATTGTGCAATCAAAATAATATGGCTAGGTAAAAACAATATATCTGTAAGGAAACATAATACCGAAAATGTAACAAAAACATACATAATTCTATAAATTTATTTAAAACTAAAGCAAATTTTCATTACCATATTTGAACACATTCATATATAAATTATAAAAAAAATATTAATAGTTTTCAATACATAAAATGATGTTAAATTCCGTACCAATAAGTTGGAAAAAAATAATTTTACACCTTAAGAGTAAATTAACCTGTTACATACTTCTTATTCACTCAACCAAATTCATAACTTAACCAATCTCTTAATTTTAAAAAACTCCACATATCTCATGTAGCTAACAAATAATCAATAATAATAAAACCCTCTTCTAGAGACTTACACAACATAAAAAAAATTTGTATCCATTTCTATACTAAGTTCATTAGAGATATTCTTGAATGTAAAAGGAAAGAAAAATACACCAGATCACGAAAAACATGTAAAGATGGTATAATTTTACAAATTTAAATAGATGAAATATTTAAAAAATTAATTATTATTATAACTTAATATTGTTATGCGAGTTGACAAGCAATATGAGAGCAATAATACTATCATTATATAAAAATATAAATATAATTATAATCATAAAATTAATAATATTGATAAAATATCTAATAATAATTGATTTTCATAAAACTTATGATTAAAGTATAATAACATTAATATTTATTATTAAAAAATATTATTTATATTAATGTTAATATTAAAAAATATTATACTTTTAATTTTTAATTTTAATGTTAAGTTATTATTATTTATTGAATTGCAGCTGATCACCAAAACAGATAACATAAACTCGTAATTAAAGACACACAGCTAAGAGAAAGCCAAGTATTATCTACCTAGGGACGATTGCCACTGCGAGTGCTCAGAAGAGTTGCAACCGACAGAAAGATGGCGTCACGGTTCGCACTTTCATGTTGGGGAGAGCCACGTCCTTGGCAAAAAGAAAGGAAATTATTGACTTGATTTTCTTATCAAATTTTTAACGAATCAAATTTTTAACGAGTGAAAGTTTTATTGACCCAAATAAAAAAAAATTATTGACCCAAATAAAAAAAAAATAATGACTGAAAGTTTTATGGGTGGATTTCTTTCTGGGCGCATTTTATAGTACCATTTTATTGTTCAATCAACTACAACCGGAAACTGAAGATCACCTCCTTAGTCCTAGCAGTGTGCAAGTTAGTATTAGATTTCGTGGAAGTGGTAGCGGTTTAGACCCGCAGAGTAGCAGTAAAGCCGTGGCTCAACCCGATCCTTAAGGATTTTATTATTGATATTTTTAATGTTAATATTAATATTGTGAATCTTATTAAGATATTATTAATGTTAATGATATTATTATTATTATTAATGTTATTTTTATTATTGATATTTTTAATGTTAATAATAATATTGTGAATCATATTAAGATTTTATTAATGTTAGATTAGTAAGTATTGAACCTTTGACTTATTGATATTATAATGATTAATTTATAGATAATATTAAAATTATATAGATTAGATAATATTGTTTGTAATAAATTAACAATATTAATGTTTAATTAATATAAATTACAACTATTATTTACATTAAGCGTATATATATGGGATACAAGTCAAAAGGCATTGTAGTATAGAGAGAGAGAGTGTTTATCTATTCTAAATTTTAGACTTTAAGGTAGGGTTTGGTGTGAATCAAGTAAATTGAATTTTGGTTTACTCTAAATTTGGAAGTGTTTAAATTGTATTTTCGAATCTATAAATAGATTCAACACCATGCAATACATCTATGACATGGAAATTATGCAATTTCCATATCTATTATATGTTTTTTTTTTAAATAAGACAAAAAATATGCTCTAAAAAGGTTGAAAACTTATAATATTTATATTACACGAGAACATAATAATATTTAAAATTAATTTAGATTATATATATTTATCTTATTAACTAATATTGAAAACATTAATAATATGAAATGTAAGAAGCCTAGAATGGAAAAATAAATATTTTTATCTATTTTCAGAAAACATTATGTTAAATTTATTGTAAAGTTTTTATGACCAAGTTGGTCAAGGATGACTGCAATTGAAGAATTGTTTATTTTAATAATGAAATAGAAGACATACCTATCCAAAGGAGACTGTTGAATGAGTGTTCACTAACCCACTAGGAGGGATGAGAACTGTAGAAGGTTGGTTGACAAGTGGTAGCACTAGCATTTCACTTTCTAGCTGTTGCAGGAAGCATAATCCTAAAATAGAGCTTATGTTGGAAGTGAAAACGGTAGATCATTTAATTCCAAAAACTGGCCCAAAGACCTAGGAAATCTTATAAATACCATCAAATTGAGCAAGACGCTCACTACTACATTCTATTTTCCAAGTGAATCAACCTTGTGACTGTTACAAACTAAAAAGTCAGGCACATAAGGAATTTGATTAGGGGATAGCTAAAGTGAAATTGTTGAGTTAAGTCTATTACTAAGTGCTAAGTTATAACAAGTTACTGTTTGGGAAATTATCCAGTGATCTTCGTCAGGATTTTGGTTCAGTGAATAGGCTCGGGGGTCCTAAGTAAGTAATCTTGGCTGCTTCAGGAGACAGTTGGATGGAACAGTCTCCTTTGGGTGTTTGTCCCCTTCTACACATTATCCAGGTTCTAACTGTTGTTATTTATCTATGATTTAATTCTATGTCGGTATTTTTATTTAGGAAGTATGCTAAGTGGTTGCAAAGTTTAATAATAACTATTTGTTATTATCTATGATATGAACTCTTTATCTGAAATTTGTTACAAGTAGGCTTAATATCTACAGAGTTTATTGGAAAATTGTTATCCATTGTTCTAAGAGAAGAAATTTGCAATTTAGTTAATTCGAAGTTATTGTTTAAGGTTTATTTGATCTAATGTTTCTATCAAGTTAATCTTTAGCTTAGATTATTCTTTTTCCTTCTCTGTGTATATTAATTATAACACATATATTAAGTTAAGACTAGAGAAAATCCCTACAAAAATCCATTACAGAGGTTATTATAATATATATATCTATTTACTAAGATTTATAACTATACAAAATTGATAAATATTAATAAGGAAAAACTCGCGGTGAGTTTCGTAACCTAATTACATATTTCTTTAAAATAAACTAAATAATACTAATTCTAAAAAATCAAGGGTTTTGAATTTGTAAACCGAAAGATAGAGGTTATATAAATACACTTTAAGGTTTTATAAAAACAAACACATAAACATTGAACTGAAAACTTTACAGTCTTATACTTTATAAGTCAAATTTCAATCTACAGCTGAGCTTTGGCCTCACCACTTAAACCCTAATTACAGTTAGGGTAAACAAAGTGGTTAAAGGGGAAAATAATAATTAAACTGCGATTAGAAAATGGATCTGATTAACGATTCCAATTAGCAGAGCTTCATTAAGGGATTTATAGCCCATCAAGTTACAAACTGTAAATAAAAATACTAAATCGATATTATCGACATGCCACAATGTTAGTTAAAGGATGTGGGCCATTTTAGTATTATCAATACTCATTGAAGAAAATCGCAACTGCCTTAGGGCTGAACTCAATCACTATAAAATAAAACGGTTTTAAAAATTGGAAAATGATTTGATAGTGGCCTCATGGCCTAAAATCTTTAAACATATCCTTTACAAAGGGTATCCATGACTTACGACATGCTAACCAAGTTTAAAGAAAAACAACACTGGGAAACCAAATTAGTATTCAGGATTGCAACAGCAAAGGCCTCATGGGCTACTTCAAATTATAAAGACCTTTTTCATGATCTAGTAAACAACAATATCATTTTGACAGTGGCCCTATGGCCCTTTCTCAAAAACAAATGTGATAGGGTAAATGCCGTCACGACCGCATTATAGTTTCATAAGAACAACAACCAAACTGCAAAATTAAACACAACTGAGTATATACATCATGAAAGCCCTCACAGGGTTCTTTAAAAGGAAACATATTTATTACATTTATGTAGATACATTCGTATGATTGTTCTTACAACTTAAATACAAGAAAAATAAAACTGCATTTGTTCATACAAAACTCTCATCTACACAGTCAGCTTGACTCCATGGTCGAAGTGTTTTTCATTACAGTTCCAAATATAAAAAGGCCTCACGACTACCAAATAAAATCATCACTCTTATGCCAAAATACTAGCGTAGAGATAGGTTCCCAGACCATGCCTTGAAATCCTAGATTTAGAGTTCAAATCGAAAACTCCAGCCACAGAATCGCCGACAAACCACAATGCCACCATGAGCCAAGAGGTTACATGTACAGGTCTTACCAAAGACGTGGTCACTTGCTTTCTTAAAGAGTATCCTTACCCCCTCTACCATGGCCATGGAAAAGAACCCTACGATTACACCCACACTATAGGTCGTTAACACATTGCATTTTATAATAATAAAAAGAGATCCAAAAGCTCTAGGATACTTAAGTACAAATGTGAAATGTTTACCTGTGAAACGTAAATGATGATTGGGTTTCCCCAAAAGTCAGTAGTGTTGGAGTCATTTACCCAACATGCACACTTATTTGGTCAATTTTGGCTTATTTACCCACTATCCTAAGTTTAATTGACTTAGATGGCATGAAATGAGCACACTATGACATCAGTATCAGCACACCCATGCCCTCCTTCAATCAAGGAGGCCAACTAATCCTTCTCCTTCATTCGGGGAGGCTAACCGGGCTTCCTTTTTCAAACAAGGACCAATTCTTGTGTGATCTGAGTGTAATAAATGCACCTAATTGCTAACTGATTGTTGTTTCACCTAACAATCAATTAAGTTGAGTTGTGAAGGTGCCTCCATTGATTATTTGATTATTTTTTGCCAATATTTATGAATTGGAGCTAACACTGGTGCCTACAACCACTTCTGATGACATGTGTCATTTCAGTTAACTCCATCAGAGCTACTTGGAGTTATGGATGCGCTACCTTCTTCTGTTGGACATGTAGTTAAGATGACCTACTTAGTCCTAGCAGTGTGCAAGTTAGTATTAGATTTAGTGGAAGTGGTAGCAGTTTAGACCCGTAGAGTAGCAGCAACGCCATGGCTCAACCCAACCCTCAAGGATTTTATTATTGATATTTTCAATGTTAATATTAATATTGTGAATCTTATTAAGATATTATTAATGTTAATGATAATATTATTATTATTATTGTTAAGGTTAATTTTACTATTGATATTTTTAATGTTAATATTAATATTGTGAATCTTATTAAGATATTATTAATGTTGGATTAGTAAGTATTGAACCTTTGACTTATTGATATTATTAATGATTAATTTATAGATAATATTAAAATTATATAAATAGATAATGTTGTTTGTAAGAAATTAACAATATTAATGTTTAATTAATATAAATTACAACTATTATTCACATTAAGCGTTTAAATGTGTGTGTGTGTGTGTGTGTGTGTGTGTGTGTTTTGGTGGGGGGGGGGGGGGGGGGGAGGGCGGATACAATTCAAAAGGAATTGTAATATATATATACATTTTGAGCAATAATATAAGTAGTCACATCTATTCTAAGTTTTGGACTTTAAGGTAGGGTTTGATGTGAATCAAGTAAATTGAATTTTGGTTTAATCTAAATTTGGAAGTGTTTAAATTGTATTTTTGAATCTATAAATAGATTCAACACGATGCAATACCTCTATGACATGGAAATTATGCAATTTCCATATCTATTATATGTGTTTTTAAAATAAGACAAAAAATATGCTCTAAAAAAGTTGAAAACTTAGAATATTTAGATTACACCAGAACATAATAATATTGAAAATTAATTTAGATTATATATATTTATCTTATTAATTAATATTGAAAACATTAATAATATGAAATGTAACAAGCTTAGAACTGAAAATAAATATTTTTATCTATTTTTAGAGAACATTATGTTAAATTTATTGTAAAGTTTTTATGACCAAGCTAGTCAAGGATGACTGCAATTGAAGAATTATTTATTTTAATAATTAAATAGAAGAGACACCTATCCAAAGGAGATTGTTGAATGAGTGTTCACTGACCCACTAGGAGGAATGAGCAACTGTAGAAGGTTGGTTGACAAGTGGTAGCACTAGCATTTCACTTTCTAGCTGTTGTAGGAAGCATAATCCCTAAAATAGAGGTTATGTTGGAACTAAGAACAGTAGATCATTTAATTCCAAAAAATGGCCCAAATACGTAGGAAATCTTATAAATACCATCAAATTGAGCAGGACGCTCACTACTACATTCTATTTTCCAAGTGAATCAACCTTGTGACTGTTACAAACTAAAAATTCAGGCACACAAGGAATTTTATTAGGGGATAGCTAAAGTGAAATTATTGAGTTAAGTCTATTACTGAGTGCTCAGTTATAACAAGTTGATGTGTGGGCTATTATCCAATGATCTTCGTCAGGTTATTGGTTCAGTGAACAGACTCAGGGGTCCTAAGCAAGTAATCTTGGCTCCTTAAGGAGACAGTTGGGTGGAATAGTCTCCTTTGGGTGTTTGTCCCCTTCTACGCATTATCCATGTTCTAACTGTTGTTATTTATCTGTGATTTAATTCTATGTTGGTATTTTTATTTAGGAAGTATGCTCGGTGGTTGCAAAGTTTAATAATAACTACTTGTTATTATCTATGATCTGAACTCTCGATCTGAAATTTGTTTACAAGTAGGCTCACTATCTACAAAGTTCATTGGAAAATTGTTATACATTGTTCTAAGAGAAGAAATTTGCAATTTAGTTAATTCGAAGTTATTGTTTAAGGTTTATTTGATCTAATGTTTCTGTCAGGTTAATCTTTAGCTTAGATGATTCTTTTTCCTTCTCTGTGTATATTAATTATAGCACATATATTAAGTGAATACTAGAGAAAATCCCTACAAAAATCCATTACAGAGCTTATTATAATATATATATCTATTTACTGAGATTTATAAGTAACTATACAAAACTGATAAATATTAATAAGGACAAACTCGCGGTGAGTTTCGTAACCTAATTACATGTTTCTTTAAAATAAACTAAACAGTACCAATTCTAAAAAAATCAAGGGTTTTGAATTTGTAAACCGAAGGATAGAGGTTATATAAATACACTTTAAGGTCTTATAAAAAAAAACATAGAAACATTGAGCTGAAAACTTTACAGTCTTATACTTTATAAGTCAAATTTCAATCTACAGTCGAGATTTGGCCTCACCACTTAAACCCTAATTACAGTTAGGGTAAACAATGTGGTTAAAGGGGAAAATAATAATTAAACCACGATTGGAGAACGGATCTGATTAATGATTCCAGTTAACAGAGCTTCATTAAGGGATTTATAACCCATCAAGTTACAAACTATAAATAAAAATACTAAATCAAGATTATTGACATGCCATAAAGTTGGTTAAAGGATGTAGGCCATTTTAGTATTATCATATGTAATCTAACACTCATTGAAGAAAATCGCAACAGCCTTAGGGCTTAACTCAATCACTATAAAATAAAACAGTTTTAAAAATTGGAAAACGATTTGATAGTGGCCTGACAGCCTAAAATATTTAAACATATCCTTTACAAAGGGTATCCATGACTTACGACCTGCTAACCAAGTTTAAAGAAAAACAACACTGGGAAACCAAATTAGTATTCAGGATTGCAACAGCAAAGGCCTCATGGGCTACTTCAAATTATAAAGACCTTTTTCATGATCTAGTAAACAACAATATCATTTTGACAGTGGCCCTATGTCCCTTTCTCAAAAACAAATGTGATAGGGTAAATGCCTCACGACCAAATTATAGTTTTATAAGAACAACAAACAAACTGCAAAATAAAACACGATTGATAATATACATCACGAAAGCCCTTACAAGGTTATTTAAAAGGAAATAGATTTACTACATTTCTGTAGAGACAGTTATATGACTGTTCTTGCAACTTAAATACAAGAAAAATAAAACTGCATTTGTTCATACAAAACTCTCATCTGCATAGTCACCTCGACTCCATGGTTGAAGTGTTTTTCATTACAGTTCCGAATATAAAAATGCCTCACGACTACCAAATAAACTCATCACTCTCATGCAAAAATACTAGCATAGATATAGGTTCCCAAACCATGCCATGAAATCCCAGATTTAGAGTTCAACTCGAAAACTCCAGGCAGAATCGTCGACAAACCACAATGCCACCATGAGCCAAGAGGTTACATGTACAGGTCTTACCAAAGACGTGGTCGCTTGCTTGCTTAAAGAGTATCCTTACCCCCTCTACCATGGCCATGGAAAAGAACCCTGTGATTACACCCACACCAGAGGTCGTTAACACATTGCATTTTATAATAATAAAAAGAGATCCAAAAACTATAGGATACTTAGGTACAAACGTGAAATGTTTAGCTGTAAAACATAAATTACAATTGGGTTTCCCTAGCAGTCGGTAGTGTTGGAGTCATTTACCCAACATGCACTCTTATTTGGTCAATTTTTTCCTATTTACCCATTATCCTAACTTTAATTGACTTACTTGGCATCAGATGAGCACACTATGACATCAGTATGAGCACACCCATGCCCTCCTTTAGTCAAGGAGGCCAAATAATCCTTCTCCTTCATTCCGGGAGGCTAACTGGGCTTCCTCCTTCAAACAGGGAGCAATTCTCGGGTGATCTGAGTGTCATAAATGCACCTAATTTCTAACTGATTGTTGTTTCACATAAAAATCAGTTAAGCTGAGTTGTGAAGGTGCCTCCATTCATTATTTGATTATTTTTGGCCAATATTTATGAACTGGAGCTAACACTGGTGCCTACAACCACTTCTGATGACACGTGTCACTTTAGTGAACTCCATCGGAGCTACTTGGAGTTATGGATGTGATACCTCCTTCTGTTGGACATGCATTTACATGTGATGAGTAACCTTCAGTTAGAATCAGTCATCTATTGCACTCTGATTCAGTTAGGACTTACTGTGAGAGTTAGTTATGGATTAGTTCAGTGGTTAACTAAGTATGCCGATTGTGGCTGACATTCAGTTAAGCCACACCCATTCATTCAAGTTGAATGACCTCCTTGGGAATTCAAATTGTCTTTGCATTCATGCACTCTTCTTGACCATTGTATTGTACTATCATTATTTTGTTGATTATATAGAGATGCAACATTCCATTGCAGTACCATTATGCCATTTTCATGCTTAATTGTCGTAAATCTCTTATGAGGCTATGTTTTAGTCCCTAGATTACTATGATAGATTAATATGGTATTAGAGCTAACGGCGGGACGAAGCTCAATCTATTCAAAAACATGGTTTTTGACGGATCTTGAATGAAAAATTGAGTAAAAGCTCAAATTCCAGCATTCACCAGAAGCCAAAGGTTTACCACTTAATACCCCAATTAAAGGAATTGTTGATCAAGCTTGCTTGATCAATTATGCTGGGTGTGATGAAAACCTGAAATGTGTAGGCTCTTCGACCTTACGGTGAATTTATTGTTTTGATTTGCAGGTTTTACAGGCTCAGTTCATTTGCTACAACAGTTTGATATGGCTTCTTTCGTAGATCTTTTGACTCCGTTCAATTTCCATCAATTTAAAGGAGACATGGAGATCCATCTACATGCCAGAGGACTCTACCGGGTCACTATGGACATAGAAGAAGAGCCTACTCATGTTATAGACAAGGATAGATTTTTTAATAAGAAAGATAAAGCTTTCAGTTTCTTGTGTCTCTCTATCTCCAAGGATCTTCTATTCCACCTCTCGGGATTGAATACTATGAAAGATATTTGGGACCACCTTGCCTCCATGTATGGAAAATAAGATGACTTGAGGTTTTATCAGATTGAAAATGTGTTGATGTCTTTTCAACCTAGCAATTTTGAGACCCTTAATGATTTTCTCACAAAATTCAAGCATATAGTCCTTGTATTGAAGTAGTGTGAGGTGAAGAAGAAGGATGATTATCTCATCCTCACCATTCTCTCAAAAATTGGAGTTGACTATTCACTGTTTGTTTCTAAATTCAGCACGAGGAAGCTCACAACCCCTGGATGGAATATGCCTTCACTCAACACCTTCATTAAGTCCCTAACAAGCGAGCATGATAAGATTGTCTAGATGGGGTTAATTAGATACTCCCGTGACCAAGCCCTATTTGCTTCAGGACCCAAGGATCTTAAAGGGAAATGAAAGTAGCCAAAGAACCCAAAAACCAAATTCAAAGATCTTAATCCTAAAGTTCAAAACCAATAGCAAGAAGAGCCTTCTGGCTCGAAGAAGAACGAAAACAAAGGTCACCATGGGAATGAAAAAGTAAAGTGTTCATACTACAGGAAGGGCTTCCACCCTAAACATGCCTGCATGAAAAATAAGCTTGATGAAGCTACTTCTCTCCTTTAGAGAGATAACATAAATCTTCTGGAAAGCTTTCAGAGGAAAGAAAATCAAGATCGGGAATACTGGCATGAAAGAGGTCATGCCCTCATGGCAAGCACTTCAAATTCCAAGGCTCTACTCATAGATTCTGGAGCTTCGAACCACATGATGTCCAACAGAGACTCTTTCTCTTCTCTCAGCACCAGTAAGAGCATTCCCATCCACATGGGAGATGACTCTACCATCATCTCAAAAGGACAAGGTATAGTAAATCTTGAGCATGGTTATTTTTCCAATGTTATGTATGTACCATCTCTTGCATCAAACCTCCTGAGTGTCTATCAAATGATCCATACTGGAGTGCCCAAGAGAGTATCCTTCAGCCAAGATGACATATAAATTACCGAACTTGCATATGGGAAACTTGTGGCAGAAGGATCTGTAAATCATCATGCAAAAGCCTATGAGTTTTCCCATTTTGTGGAGGATGCAAAGCCCACAACTCTTTTGACTCATGGTAATGAGGTCAGTAGACTATGGCATGAGAAATTCGGCCATCTAAACTTTAAATACTTTCATAAATTATAGAAAAATTCCATGGTTGAAGGCCTCCCATTCATCAAATCTACCACCAGAACTTGCAAAGGATGTATTTTGGGCAAGCATCCTAAGCATAAGTTTGATCGGGGGAAGGAAAGTTGAGCATAAGAAATCTTGGGGATAATTCATTCTGATATAAGCGGACCAATTTCCATAACATCCTTGAATGGATATTGGTATGTTCTCACTTTTATAGATAAATTTTCTAGATATACATGGGCCTTCTTCATCAAGAAAAAGTCAGAAGTCTTAGAAAAATTCATTGAACTAAAAGCACTGATTGAGAATGCATCTGGGAAAAAGATCAAACCTTTCAGATTTGATAATTGCAGGGAATATATCAGTAATGAGTTTCTGCATATATTTTTAAAATTGGTATTCAGATCCAACATTTAGTCCCCTACACTCCCAAGCATAACGGTGTAGTGGAGAGAAATAATCGGTCTCTCAAGGGGATGACTACTTGCATGCTGGAATCCAAGAAGTTGGATGCAAATTTATGGGTTGAGGCCATGAATGCTGTTGTATACATTCAGAACAGACTGCCTCACTCATCCATGAAAGGTGAGACCCATTTTGAAGCCTACTTCGGACACAAGCAGGATGTGTCAAATCTTAGGGTCTTTGGGTCCACTGCATGGGCATGAATTTCGCATGATAAGAGGAAAGATTTGCAACCACAAAATATTGAATATTTGTTTATTGGATATCCTGAATAATCTAAAGGTTTCAAGCTATTGGATATTAGAACAAAACAAATAATCATTGAAAGAAGTGTCTGGTTCGAGGAGCCTCTTCAAGAGGTAGAACTAGTGAAGGAAAAAACAGTTGAATTTCCTTCCTATTCTGCTAAATATTTGGATGATGAAATTGGGGCTGATGAATCTGATTTGGAACCTATTATATCTGATATTAGTGACTATAAAGCATCAAGTTCAAGTTCAGAACCTAAAGTGAAAACACATCTCCCAATTTGGGCTAGATAGACATCTCCCAATTTGGGCTGGTGACAACATGGGAAATCCTCATGATCCAAGCAGAACCTGGTTCGATTTCCAAAGAGCAGTTGTTGCACTCTCTTGTCATGACTCTTTACTGTCTGAAACTTGTTATTTAATGATAATTTCAAATCCTATGTCTTACTACCATGCTCAAAAATTTCTGAGATGGCAAGCTGCCAAGGACGAAGAGATGAATTCTCTTCGAAAGAATGCTACTTGGGAGCTAGTTTCTCTTCCTCCGGGGAGGAAATTAGTTCAATGGAAGTGGGTTTTTTGGACAAATGTTTTTGCTGATGGTAGCACCTAAAAATATAAGGTAATGCTGGTAGAAAAAGGGTTCTCCTAGGTTCAAGGTGTGGACTATCATGAGACCTTTGCACTGGTTGCAAAAATGGACTCCATCCGCATAGTTTTGGCAATTGCGGCATCCAAGCACTGGGAAGTGCATCATATGGATGTTAAGTCTTCCTTTCTACATGGATATCTTCATGAAGAGATATACATGAAGTAGCTTGAGGGCTACATTTTATATTCATCTTTGGTTTGCAAATTAAAGAAGTCATTATACGGGTTAAAACAGGCCCCAAGAGAGTGGTATTCCAAGATGGATGCCTTCCTTCTCTCGCAAAACTTCTAAATATGTAAATAAGATCCAAATGTGTATCTACAATAGTATGATGGTAATTTTCTTATCATTGTTTTATATGTTGATGATCACTTAATTACAGGTAGCAATGCTGCTCCCATTTCAGTCATAAAAACTTCCCTCCATGATGCATTTGAGATGAGATATTTGGGGCTCTTGAAGCAATTTCTGGGGCTTGAAATTGCACAAAATTTTGCTGGGATAATGGTAACTCAATATAAATACATATCAGACCTGTTAGTTAAGTTTAACATGGCTGAATGTAAGGCTACTCCATTCCCTTTCCTTTCAGGGATCGGCCTTGAAGAATGAAAAAGCACTCCACCCATGGATTGCACAATCTACCACCAGCTGATTGGTAGATTGATTTACTTGAATCATTCTCAGCATGATATATGGTATGTCTTGAATGTTGTATCAAGATACATGCAGAAGCCTCATGATATTCATTGGAAGGAAGCTAATAGGATCCTCCAGTATATTCAAGGCACTAGGACCTACGACATTCACTATGCTCTAGACTCTGAGCTAGAGTTGGTTGGTTACATAGATTCATATTGGGTGGGAGATTCTATTGATCGGAACTCTACTTCCATATATGTATTCATGTTTGGTGGTGGCCCTATTTGTTGTTCTAGAAAAAAGCAGGCTTCCATTGCATTGTCTTTAGCAGAGGTCGAGTACTAAGGAGTGGTGAATGCTTGCATCCAAGCTGTTTGGTTGCAAGGCTTTCTTTCAGAGTTTGATTTTGGTAGTACATTTTCCACTGTCCTATTTTGTGACAACCAAAGTGCTATTAATATCTCCATAGATCCAGTTACTAGGAATAGGACCAAGCATGTAGAGATACACATGCACTATATCAGGGAATTGGTGCATGACAGGACCATCATTTTGCAATACTTCCCTACTAATGAGAAGATTGCAAACATCTTCACCAAGAGATTTTTAGATAATAATTTCACTTACCTCTGTTCACTATTGGGGGTGAGTTCATCAGGGTGATTAGATTACTTTCCAGTGTTTAGCTTGAGGGGGGGGTTTCCCACTGGGTTTTCCCTCTTTCCCCACTTAGATTTATTTTGAGCATTGTTTTAGTTACATTATTGTACAGGGTGAGCTATGGAATTTGTTGTCGGGGCCCTAAAATTTCATGCATTTTACTTTACTCCTCCTGAGTATACCTTAAGGGGGGGTGTTGGAGTCATTTACCCAACATGCACACTTATTTGGTAAATTTTGGCCTATTTACCAACTATCCTAAGTTTAATTGACTTACTTGGCATCAGATGAGTACACTATGACATCAACATGGGCACACCCACACCTTCCTTCAGTCAAGGAGGCCAACTAAACCTTCTCCTTCATTCAGGGAGGCTAAATGGGCTTCCTCCTTCAAACATGGAGCAATTCTAGGGTAATCTGAGTGTCATAAATGCACCTAATTACTAACTGATTGTTGTTCCACCTGAAAATTAGTTAAGCTGAGTTGTGAAGGTGCCTCCATTCATTATTTGATTATTTTTGGCCAATATTTATGAACTGGAGCTAACACTGGAGCCTACAACCACTTCTGATGACATGTGTCACTTCAGTTAACTCCATCAAAGCTACTTGGAGTTATGGATGCACTACCTCATTCAGTTGGACATGCAGTTACATGTGATGAGTCACTTTCAGTTAGACTCAGTCATCTATTGCACTCCGATTCAGTTAGGACTTAGTGTGAGAGTCAATTATTGATTAGTTCAGTGGTTAACTAAGTGTGTCGATTATGGCTGACATTTAGTTAAGCTAGACCCATTCATTCAATTTGAATGAACTCCTTAGGAATTTGAATTGTCTTGGCATTCATGCACTCTGCATGACCATTGTATTGTACTATCATTATTTTATTGATTATACAGAGCTGCAACATTCCATTGCAGCACCATTATGCCATTTTCATGCTTAATTGTCTTAAATCTCTTATGAGACTATGTTTTAGTCCCTAGATTACTATGACAGATTAATAGGTAGTGAATGCAATCCCATAGAGAAACAATTTTCAACTAACAGTTTCAAAATGCTAGTAGAGACCTTTTTAATGCATGGATCATTAAGGTGCATGAACTCGGCCTAGAGTCATCACAAACCCAAACTCATGCCAAGAACTAGATCCAAGAAGCCAAGGCTCTCTTACAGACAGAAAACAAACATACAACGTGAAAGAGGAAAACAAGGTAAGTTAAACCTTAGGTTTTAGTGATCAGACAAATATGCCTCCCAGCTGGAGCATTTGCACCATCATGTGGCCGGCTTATGGCCACATTAATTCAAAATCCTAAAGTTTGAAAACACGTAACTCCTTTGTGCAACAAAATCTTGGTTTCATAAGATTAGCTAAGGTCAAAACCTTAAACATCATTTCAACCTTCATTGGTTTTTTATTATAGTCAAAATTCGTTGCATTATAGAGTTTTATGCTCTTTTTTAATGTTTGTTGATATGTAAAATTACAACCCCTTGGTGTACCCTAGCTTAGGACCTTGCCTGTTTAGCTAGGAAGTAAGACTTGGTCATTTTCAGTTGCACAAGGAAAATGAGAGTTTTTTGTTAGCCGTAGAGGGTAAGTAAGACCTGAGACCCTCCTCTTCCTAGCTAATAGGTAGGGTCAACGACAGAATAACAAAAACAACTTTCATGACAAATTCAATTGACAGAAAATAAAAGTACTTTTAGTGACACTTAAGTAGTGACTCTATTACTTTACAAATGCATCAAAGTATTGTCGTAGAAAGGACATGTTGTGGAAAACACTAAACATAGTTTTATGAGTCTTGCAGTCTAATTTAAGTCACATTTTAATTGTTGTCACAATGGATAAAGAGTAAAATATAACATCTCATGGATTTATTTTCCTAGGAAAATACAGATTTACATATAGTATATTTTTTTTGTTGTTGTAATTTTGGAGATGTTACAAGTGGTATCAGAGCGAGTTTCCAAACACTAGGCCTTACTAGATCACTCATATAAAAATTAGAAACAAATGTGACTGATCATGTTTTAAATTTATTTCTGTACAGAAATATAAAAAATTGTTCTGTAGGAAAATGGAAGGTGTTGAAGCATTTGCTGAAAATGGATCTTAGCATAATAATCCAGACAACATTTATGTGGAACTAAATAATCAACCCTCAGAATTATTCCAAATAGTGAAAGAATTAAAGGATGATCTACACACTATGAAAGTAGATAACGAAATAATTCTGGAACTAAATCAGATTCTACTAGACAAAATACACAAGAGAGGGAAAGATTAAAGGAATATGTATGAAACTGATTCTGAAATAGTATCATACAAACACAAGGGTAAGGAATTAAAATTTTCTGATAGTGAATCTTCTTTAGGATTTAACATAAGGTCACATAAAGGTAGAGATAAATACACAAGTGAAAGGAGTGAAAGCGACCATAAACCTAGAAGAAGGAAGTATAAACCTTATGAAGAGATTTTAGGAGAATTTAAAAAGATAAAGCCTCCCATGTTTAACGGGGAAGTATAAAAAGGTGAAGAATCCGAAGCTTGGTTATGGGGAATGAAGAAATGCTTCCAGATTTATAACTACTCCGATAGACTGAAAGTCATAATGGCTATCTACAACCTAATCGGAAAAGCTGACATCTATTTGAAGGACATAAAAAGAGTCAAAAACCTTAAGGAAAAGTATTTAACATGGAGAGCCTTTAAAAAGTACTTTAAAAGGAAGTTTTTATCTAAGCAGTACCATGAATAAAGAGCTAATGGGTTTTATGAACTAAAATTGGGTTCCATTTTAATGAAAGAGTTAAGTAGTGAGTATATAAGTCTATTAAGATATGTACCATATACAATCATACGAAAAGCCTAAAATACAAATATTTTGAAGTTGTCTATCGACTAGATTCAAGGACAGAATTGAATTCTATAATCCAAAGACCCTTCAAGAGGCAATGACAAAATCAGATTTCTTTTACAAATGGAGTAAAAAGAGAGAAAGCATACCCAACTGGAAGAATAAGAGAACAAGTAACTTTGATCACAAGAGAAAAGGTTTTAAGTCTAATTAAAGTTTTGGAAATAGCTCTTGGAATTTCTCTAAAAGTAATTATCAAGGAGAAGATTTTAAGAATAAAACATAGCAAAATAATACATCACCAAAAGGCGGGGATATGTCTAACAATTATGTTAAAATAATGAACATAACGAACCTGTAAATTGTTGGGAATGTCAAGGACCACATTATGCCAAGTATTTTCCGAATAGAAAAGAGAACTTCAGCAATGTTCATACCATTCAGAAAGAGGAAACAGTTGGAGATGTAGAAAATGAAATGCCTAGAATAAATGCCTTCTTGGAGAATGGACAGGCTGATCATCAGAATTCCATGGTGGAAGTACAAGGTATGATACAAAATCGGCCTGTTTCTATTCTGATTGACCCATGTGCTAGTTTAAGTTATGTGTCACCTAAAATTAGGGGAAAATGCAATTTATCTTTGAAAATGTTTTAAAAGTCTTGGCTTGTCTAGTTAGCTATAGGGACTAAAAGGAAAGTAGTTAATTATGTTGAAAATTGTGATTTGTTTATGAGTCAGTTTAAAACTCAAGTCAAGTTAAATGTGTTAGCGTTAGGATATTATGATGTCCTAATAGGCATGGATTGGTTGGAAAAACATCAAGTAATTTTAAATTTTTTTCAAAAAACATTTACTTGTTTAAATGATAAAGAAGAAGGGATTACAATCAAAGGAATACCTAGGAAAGTTTATGTTAGACAAATATCGGCCTTACAGATGAAAAAGGTTGTAAGAAAAGGTTGTAAAGTCTTTGTTGTACATGTAATAAATAACTAACAAATTGATAAAGAAGATGAACTTAAATTCGAAGATATTCCAATCCTACAAGATTTCTAGAATGTTCTCATGAAATAAATTCTAGGATTACCTCCAAAGCGAAATATGCATTTTACGATTGAATAAAGAAAAATAATGTAAGACCAAGTGTATCCCCTTGGGGAGCACCTGTCTTATTCATTAAAAAGAAAGATGGTGCATTATGTATATGTATAGACTACCGTCAATTGAACAAAATGACAATTAAAAATAGATATCATCTGCCCTGCATCGATGATCTATTCGATCAGATACGTGGAGAGACGATATTTTTAAAAATAGACTTGCGATCTGGATATCATCAGGTGAGAATTAAAGATGAAGACATTTTTAAGATTTCTTTCAAAACTAGATATGAGCACTATGAGTTTGTGGTTATGCCCTTAGGGCTAACAAATGCTCCAACAACTTTTATGTTCTTAATGAACAGTGTTTTAAGAAAATACTTAGATAAATTTGTAGTCATCTTCATAGATGTCATATTAATCTATTCTAAAACGAAAGAGGAACATGATGAACACTTGTATATATGTTATACTACAGGTTCTAAGAGAAGATAAACTATATGCTAAATTCAGTAAATGTGAATTTTATAAAGATAAGATCCAATATCTAGGGAATGTGATATCTGAGGAAGGAATATCAGTAGACCTAGATAAGATAAAAGAAATAATTGATTGGCCTATTCCCAAATATGTAACTGATGTACAGTAATTTATGGGAATAACAGGCTATTATAGGAATTTATAGAAGGATTCTGGAAAATTGTGAATCCCATAACATCATTATAGAAAAAGGAAAAAATATTTGTCTAAGGAAAAAAGTGTGAAGAAAGTTTTAATAAATTAAAAGAACTATTAACTACTACAACCATATCAAAAATATCAGATCCAGACAAAGATTTCGTTGTATGCAATGATGCATGCAATGAAGGTTTGGGTGGAGTACTCACACAAGAAGGTCATGTAATTGCTTATGAATCACGGAAGTTAAAAACAAACGAAAATAATTATGCATCTTATGAATTAGAGTTGGTTTCCATAATTCATGCTCTTAAAATGTGGCGCCATCATCTAATGGGTAAAATATTTTTGCTAATGTATGATAATATAAGCTTGAAGTATCTGTTTGATCAACAAAATATGAATGCAAGGAAAGCTATATGGCTAGCTTTCCTTAGCAAATATGATTTTGAAATCAAACACATCAAGGGAAAGGAAAATAAAGTGGATAACGCCTTAAGCAGAAATGGAATAACAAATTTTATAGCTACCATTAGCAGTTATAAAACAGAATTAGATGATAAATTAGAAGAAGGGATCAAACTGAACACATAATACCAAAATCTAAGAGAAAAAGTAACTCAGAATGTATCTAAAAATGTGTTACAGATGCAAATGCTTCCCCAATTTTTTTACATTTTAGAGCCCCTTCCTTCCATTTTTTAATTTTTAAAACCATTTTTTCACTTGTTGCCCAGCTCAGTTAAGCCCTCCCTGCATACTTAGTCTTTCCTAGAAGCTTGAGCATAAGTTTTTCCCTAAGCCTAAAGTGTTATTTTGGTAAAAATTACTTAGGCACAACCTTGGAAACAATCCTTACAAGAAAATCCACTTTTGATTTAAGATCAATGACTGAGAATCGCTTTGACCTAGTTCGATGTTCAAGAAAAGAGGAAGTATAAAAGAGGAAGCAGGAGGATTAAAGTTAACCTTTGAAAAAACTTGGAAACTCGTGTTCCTCTTTCCGGAGTCCTCGATCTGGAGATTGATAGCTAGGTATGAATCCACAAAGATCCAATGACCAATAAATGATAGGAGTGGAAGGGTGGAATCAGAAAACCCAAGTTTCACTCGTGAAAAAAGTTGCAAATCCGCCTTCTTCCTTCCGCAGTTCAAAGATCCAATGGTCTAGAAGGTTTTCGTGTAGATCAACGATCTAGAAAAAAGAAGAAGAGGAAAGGAGCAAGTAGAAATGTATAAGTTTGGTCATGAAAATTTAGAATCCTTCCTTCTACCTTCTGCAGTCTCAGATCAATGCTCGAGAATTGCTCCGCGCAAATCGACGATCAGGGAAAAGTGGGAGCAACAAGGTCAGTTTTCATTTGTGAAAATGTTAAAGTTCCATTTTCCGCTTTCCGCAATCTATCATCTGATGGCTAAGGATGAATCCATAAAGACCAATGGTGCAGAAAAGAACAGAAGTGTGGAAAGCGGAAACATAAGAATTTGGTCGTAAAAGGTTGGAATCTCACTTTCCGTGATTTGCAAGATCAATGGTCTAGAAAGATTTCACGTAAGATTGACGCTGTGAAAATTTTATTGTAGAAACCAATTCGTGGAATTTAGAATGTAAATTTGGCAAACCCCAGCCCACAACTTTGATCTTAGATCAATGGTCGAGGATGAATCTAGAATAAAATCAACGGTCTAGGGAAGAGTAGAAAGGAACTTTCTAGGCCGCACGATCTAATGGTTCAAATAAAATTCGATCCATATTTTGAGATGATCTGAGTCATCCAACCTATGTTGATTTTTAACTATAAACCATTTGGGAAATTAAGAAATCTTCCTCCCAAAGATTAAACTAATAAATTTGTTGGCATAACAGGGCATTGGTCATTATCTAGTTTCTGTTCAATAATCGATGCATATCATTATGTTTAAATACTATGAATAATGGTGGTTTCCAGATCATATATATCTCTCATGGTGTTTCTTTGTATATCACAAGTATTATCTTTCACCAAGTTAGGATGAGCGATTGCAAAACTGGGTAAAAGTTGCACCTTTGGATGGCTGAGATTCAGGACAGATCAAGATCTATGATCCTGAAGATTTTCCTTGTTTTAACATGTAAGGAGAAATAAATTTCCTAGATTGGCGGAATGTGCTAAGACCTCCACTTTTCAATGGCCAAGATCAAAGGTGGAATCAGATCTACCGTGAAGGTAATTTCTGTTGATTTAACATGCTCGTGGAAATGAACTTTTCATATTGGCGGAATTGGTTAAAGGCCTGCATCTTTCAACGGATGAGATCTACTCGGAATCATATCTACGGCGGAGAAAATTTTCTTTGATTCAACATGCGTGGATAAATGAACTATTGAAATCCATAGAATGTGGTAGAGGCTTAAAGTTTCAATAGATGAGATGAAAGTTTGTTCTAGATCAACGATTGAGGTTGATTCCACGGATTGAAAGTGCACGAAGGAATGAACTCTTAGATTCACCAGAATACAGTAGAGCCCACATGGATCAACAATTTAGATGAAGATATAGTTTAGATAAATAGTTGTGAGCAATTTCGTTTGGTGAACTAGCATGGTCGAAGAAAATTTTGACGGGCGCGATACTTTATGAAATATTCCCTATGACAATTGAAATCCACCATCGATCAAGATCTGACAGTCCTCCAACCATATCGCCATTGAAATAGCAAGGGATATAATTGTGAGAGATGGGAGGAAAATCCTTTATGAAAATGGTTGATAGCAGATTTGAAATCCGCTCTTCATTGAGTGCTGGATGGACTTTTGGCTGCGTCTATTTCCAGTAGGGCAAGGCCTGTGTAATTATTTATTTGTTTGTTTTATGAAACCGTTTGTATCTAGCCAGGTGGGCAAATAAGAAGCCTCGGAATCTCCTAGGTGACAAATAGAGATAGTATAAATAGGGGTGCATAGCACCATAGATGGAATTTTTCCTGGAGAAAGAATTCTGAACTATTTTGTAAAAGAGCTAACTCTTGCTAATAATAAGGATCATTCTGCTGGAACAAAGGGCCTGCACAGAGATTTAATCGAAATGTGTGGAATGCATACTATTGAACTATTTTTTCTTGCTTCTATACATCATACAGTGAGATTGTTCTAACCTCCTAGAACTATTTCCCTAGTCATGAATGTTTGTTGTCTGTATAAATGTCTGGGTTAACAGGGTAGTAAATGGTTTAATTATATTAGATCTACCTCTGGTATTCTTTCTGTAGTGAATGTGATTATTGTGCTGGTATGACTATCTGTTAGACCTTTATGAGCATTTACAATATATTACTCTAAACTCTAAATTTTCTCATGGCCAGGATAGAATAGTTTAATCTTAGATTTAGATTAGATCTTCATTTAGCTTAGGCACCTGCATATCATTCTTGAAACAAAAATCCTATAAACAGTGGACTGGGACGTAACCAATAAAATATTTAAGAACTTGATCTATGGTAGTCAGAACCAAGAAACAGATAGATTCCCCACACCAACCTGTATATGATCTAATTGGGATTGTTCACCAGGGAGAATCTCTACTATTTGGCATCTAGTATTTTTCCAGGTGTCAACAGTTTTTGTGCTAGAAGTAAGAACTCTAGTGCATGGATGGTAGAGGAAATCCGTTCTTCAGAGAAGATTACATTGGAACAACATTAGAAAATACTTTTCCTAAAGATCTTCTTCCTGAATTTAAAGAACAATAACAAGAACAAATAGGTTATGGAGAAGAAGAATCAGAACGTTTGTATGATGTCCCATTTGAGGAAGTAGACCAGTTTAGGAGACATGCTAGATCATACATCAAGAAACTTGGGGGGTTGAAAGTTATTCATGTATTACCTAAAAGGAAGGATTCCAAGAAAATAGCCTCATACACTAAGGATTCAATTCTTGTGGAAAATTTGGAAGAACTGGTAGATCTATCCATCCAAGAAATTGTTCAGCCTCTGGATCAATTGGATCCAGATTCCCCTGCAGTTTAAGTTTTAAGCCAATATCCACCACAGTATCCAACTTGAATCATGGTTGTTTTTAATCAACCCACATTGAGAGAAATAAATCCACTCAACCTGGTTGCTCCATTGCATGATTTTCAAAAAAACCCAGAAAATATTTTACCAAAATTTGATCTTGGAAAAGGTGTTTCTACAGAAGATCACTTAAAGAGTTTTTATCTGTATTTGAATCTCTTAAATGTTTACCATGAAGATGTGCTTTGCATAATTTTTCAATATGCTTTTGAACATAAAGCATCTTCATGGTACTTTAGTTTTCAATCTAATTCAAAAGTAAATTGGGATGGTTTTGAAAGGGATTTCTTAGTTAAATTTGGAAACAAGAAAATGATAGCCACTCTCATGAAAGAATTGTTGTCTATGAGGATGGAAAAGAAATAAAAGGTACAATACTTTAATCATAGAATCACCACTTTATTGAATAACTTTAGTGCTACAACAAAACCAGCTGAAGAGTCTCTAATAGAATATTATACTACATCACTTGATCCACCAATAGCAATGTTTGTAAAAAGGGCTGGTAAAGTCACATTGGTATAAAACTATGAAGAGGACAACAAAGTAGAGGTAGATCTGGATAGTATAGCAAATCATACTCTAGAACCTAAATTGAAACATACCACAAGAAAAAGGAAGTTTGTTGTTAACTAAGCCCAAAGAAGAACACTCTAATGAGCTAGATAATGTGGTGAAAATGGTGCAGAAGTTGTCAAACAAAATAGTAGAAATGGAAAGGGATAAGGGAACTAGTTCTTATTGAAAGCCATTCAACCCTTATTACAAAAAAAAGGAAGAGAGTGGACAGCCCCAACCAACTGTGCACAGTTCTATTGTTTTAAATTTTAACGAGTTAGGCATGGATCACTTCTGTACCTTTCACCAAGAACCTCATTTTGAAAAGAGTTGTCCATAGTGGGTTAACTCAATGACTCTGGTTATGAATCAATTGTTGGATACCCAACTGGCGGATCCTTAAGAGGAGAAAACTTAAACTAAAAAGAAAGAAAAAACAAACGAGGAAACCACTATGGTATTATGGGATTGGGAACCTACTTTGGGGTTTAGTGAAGATGAACATACTGAGGAAATTCAAGTGTCGTCAGTTAATGTCATGACTAGAAGTAAAGGGTCGGTAGTGGATGAAAGTTTATTAAGAAGATGAAAGAAAACATGAAGATAAATCTCAGTACTACTCAAACAACACCTAAACCTAATCCAGTAAATATAAAAGACACAATCCCAGTAGTTAACAAGCCAATGAAGACAACAATTAATAAACTTGTGGAAACTTTGGCAAATAAAATAGAGATTACTAAAAAACAAGGCATGGGGTATGGTATCATAAAAGACATTAAAAATACCAAGGGAAATATTTCTCTATTTGTGCTATGTAATTTTCCTCAGCAAAGAAGGAAACTTCTAGGATATTTTGATCCACATCCCAGCAGTATCCCAGAAGCCAATGGGTCTAATGATGAAGTAAATGAAGCAAGCATTGGAGAAAAATATAAATCTCAGAATTTACCTTTTCTGTTGTCATTTGAGATTTTTAATCACAATGTACATAACTATTTTGTAGACTATGGAGCTCCATCAAATTTCATGCCACTTTCAATACGTAAAAGGATTAATGGCCAACCCATACCATCTCCATCTCAGATAATTCAACTAGACAAGTCTGATGTTAAATTCATAGGGGAAATGAAAGATGTTTTGATTCGTTTGTCTATAGATCCCAGAGTTTGTTAGTTTATAGATGTTATGGTAGTGGATATACCATAATCATATGGATTAATTTTAAGTAGGGACTGGTCAAAAAAAATAAATGGTTACTTTGCAATCGATTGGTCTCACGTGTGGCTTCCATACAAAAATAGTCAAAACCAAATTAAAATATTGAGGGAACCACACGTAAAGTATACTATAACTCAGTTAGAAGGGAAGAATGAACCTGTGAACTTCTCATATTCAGTTTTGGGAAACTATTTTTGGGAACTCGAACCAGGGAACTACCAGGATGAAGAAGCCAGTCATGAATTAGACACACAGTCTGATCTCCTTCAATTCTCATGGGCTGATGATATTGACAATAAAATAGTAAACTTAGTGACTAACATAGCAGATGATACTAACCTAGTAGAGTTATAAGACAAATTTTGGTTCCTTTATTTTGATGGTTCTAAAACCCAAGAGGGATCAGGGGCAGGTTGCATCCTGATTGATGTAGATAAGAATAAACACTTTCTCTCTTATAGACTAGAGTTCGAATGCATAGATAATACCATTGAGTATGAAGCTCTAGTTCTAGGTTTGAGGAAATCCATTAGGTTAGAAGTAAAGAATTTGAAAGTTTTTGGCGATTCTGAGATAGTTGTTAGACAAGTAAGGAACACAATTCATTGTTTGTCTCCACATCTGAAAGGATACCAATCTGAGATATGGAATTTTATCATGCACTTCAATGCTTTCAATATAAATGCAGTACCTACATTGCAAAATGTTGCAGTTGGTTTATTAGCTACTTTTGCATCTAGATTAGTACTAACTAATAACAAGTGTTCTATTGAATGTATTTTCAGGCCATCAGTACCTGATAATGTTACAAATATGAGGGTATCCAATGATGATGAGTAAATTATCGATTTCTTGATGAATGAATAATATTTTAAAGAATCAATAATTGATGAAGAAGAACATTTTCTAGGTTTACAAAATGGAGATGCAGATAAGGGAAACTTCATGCCTAAAGAGGTAATAACCCTTGAAGGGATGTTTGATTTGCAGAATAAGTTATGGAAACTAGCCAATGTGAATACGAACAATTCATCAATGCAATCTGAGTTGGTAAATCTAGGATTAGGAGCTGAACCCAAATATGTCAATCTGGGAAAATGTTGCTCACCTGGAGAAAGATGTAAGTTCATCAAGTTGTTCCAACAATATAAAGACATATTTTCCTAGAAGTATGAATATCTAAATACTTATGACACTCACATCATCCAACATGTGATCCCCATCAAAACAAGAGGAAAACCATTTCAGCAACAACTTAGAAAAATGCACCTGAAGTTAGAACCTCTGATCCGTAATGAAGTCAAGAAGTTGTACTGGATGCAAAAATCATATTCAAGGTTCGACATTCTGAATGGGTGGCCATTCTAGTCTTGGTGAGGAAAAAATCAAAAGGGATAAGGCTATGTCTTCACTCCAGGAACTTAAATAGAGCATCAGATAAAGATAACTACCTGGTTCCACCAATAGAACATATTTTACAAATAGTTTTAGGATCATAAATGTTCTCCCTACTAAATGGATTTTCAGAATGTAATCAAGTCTTAGTGGTTGAGAAAGACTGATTAAAGAAAATCTTTCATACAAAGTGGGGAACATTCTCTTATAAAAGAATTCCTTTTGGCCTCATGAACACCGCAACCACATTTCAGAGGGCCATGGACATTGTATTCAGAGGTTCAAGTGGTTATTGTGTAGTAGTGTACTTGGATGATGTATCAGTTTTCTCCAAGAGAAGAGAATACCATTTTTTCACCTAAAACAATTTTTTTACTGTTGTAGGAAATATGGTATATCTCTAAACCCAAAGAAAAGCATATTTTTAATTCTTGAAGGAAAATTGTTGGGACACTTCATCTCAAATAAGGGAATCTCA
Source organism: Pseudotsuga menziesii (assembly GCA_001517045.1). Lineage (NCBI taxonomy): Eukaryota > Viridiplantae > Streptophyta > Pinopsida > Pinales > Pinaceae > Pseudotsuga > Pseudotsuga menziesii. The sequence goes on from LPNX011093805.1 coordinate 163,239, forward strand.
ATAGATCAAGATAGTTGAGGCTATAACTCAGATTCCCATGCCCCATAATAGGAAAGATATGCAGTTATTTATGGGCACAATAAATTTTTTTCAGAGGTTTGTCCCTTGTTTTTCTCAATTTGTGAAACCTCTGCAAAAAATGGTGAAGAAAAGTGTACAGTTCAAGTAGACTGACATTGAGAAGTTTCCTTTAAATATATCAAAACAACAATAACTCAGGCACCTTCTTTGAGGGGTCTAGACTTTGAAAAGGACTTTATTTTATATACCTTTGGTTTAGACAACTCTCTCGCATCATTTCTTACACAGAAAGGAAAATTGGGAGACGGATACCCAATATCATTCACGAGCACTGGACTACAAGGGGATGAATTGAATTACCCAGTCGTGGAAAAAGAAGCATATGTAGTATTCAAGGCAGCAAAACAATTCAAACCCTATATTCTAAAAAATAGAACAAAAGTTGTATTTCATCACCCAACTGTTAGGTCTCTTTTTATGCAGAAAGAATTGGGTGAGCAAAGAGGGAGTTGGGTGACTTCCCTACAAGAGTACGACCTATAATTTAAACTAGAAACCATCATCAAAGGTCAAGGGTTGTGCAAGTTGACAGCATAAAATCACACTGATAAAGATTATGAGTGGGATAATGAAGCTGAAGTGAACTTGAATTATGTATGTCCTATCTTTACTACTCCTGAATATTGGTACAAAGATCTAGGGTACTATTTTCAACAAAGATATATACCGGAGCATTGGAACTCCAAGAAGAGAAGGGAACTTTGTTTGAATTTAGCCTCCTATCAAATAATGGATGGAGTGCCTTTCAAAAAAAATAGTATGATGAATTTTTTCTCAGATGTCCGGAAAGAGAGGATGCCTCCAAAATAGTCAAAGATTGCATGACGAACCAGTGGGATGACATTATTTTGGGGATAGCACAACTCATAAGATACTTAGAGCTGGATATTACTAGCCAACTTTGTTTAAATATGCCCATGCCTATTCAAGAAAATGTGATGTATGTCAGAAAAGTGGTGGAAAATTGTCAAAGTAGCGAGACCTCTACAACTTGTTACTATTTTTGAGCCATTCGAATAGTGGGGCATGGATGTTATTTGGGAAAACAATATGAATTATTCATTACAACATTGGTATATCCTTACTTCCACAGATTATTTCACACGATGGGTCGAGGTGATTCACTTGGCACTCAGCCCTTCCAAATGCACTATGGGCAGATAGGGTCACCCTAAAGAACTACTTAGGAGCTTCTCCCTATACTTTGGTATATGGAAAATAAGATATCCCCCCCAAAAAAACATTGTGATCCCATATTCACAGTTAGATCAAGCCTCAAGGGGTTCCAGTAGCAAAGTTTTACAAGCATGAATCGACACTTTGTTAAAACTAGAGGAATTATGGAAAAAGGCTAAAGATAATTTCAAACAACATCAAGTTATCATCAAAACATGGTTCGACAAAAGAAAGTATAGCACAAGAAACTTTGATGTAGGAGACCTAGTTTTGAAATGGGATAATCCTCATGCAGAGAAGGGAAAACACACAAAGTTCCAACATTTATGGATTGGCACTTACCTAGTCACTAAAAAGTTAGGCCCTACAACTTACAGATTGCAATATTTACGAGGACAAGAAGAAAGTCTTCCTGTAAATGGGATTTTTCTCAAATATTATTTCACTTAGAGTTCTAGAAACCCTTTGTACATAAATAAAATTTCTTTTATTGTTTGGTTCCCTAGTTTGTTTATTTTCCTTTTGGTTTCACGTTATTTCATAGCCTTGGCTTATTTTCCTTTAATAAAATAGCTCAATTTTTTGTAGTTGGAAGTATAGGCGTCTGATTAAACTCAAAATATTTGGATGTCAGGAATTGCTTATGGGAAAGAGAAAATGATACAGCTCGATCATAATGATATTCTTTAATAACTGTTGACAGATGATGGGAAAGGGAAGCTACTCTTCAAGCTCACATTTGAATCATTACAACCCCTATGAAATAACAAAGACTCATGACTTCTAGAGTACTATATTGGGGTCTCATCCATACTCACATTAATATCTGTCTTAGGAAGCATATAATGATGGACCCATGGGAAGGAAGCAGTTTTGATGGGTGTATGGTATTCAAAATGATCCCATTTCTACAAATCAAAAAGGCCAAAAGGCCTAGATTAAAAAGTCAATTTTTGGAATTATTCAGTCTTCAATTAAAGAAATGATGCTGAAGAAATAAATCATCAAACAAAATGACTGTCAAAATAGAAAGTATCAGGAAGGTTCTTCTCCATCCATGAACATGATTAAAAACAAAGTTGTCACTCACACAAAAGGACATTGTGGATGGAAGAACCTGTTCCAAATTTTCAAAGTAAAAGGAAGACTTGGGAGACTTTTTCAGTCATAAAGAAAGCATCAAAAGAATGCTTCTAGCATGGGAATGAGGAACAAACAAATAAATCTGTCTTACTCTGGTATGACCCGGTAGAGTCTTATCTGGTGGAAACCTGCAAACAGGGGCTAAAATGAACTTCATACTTTGACCCCATGAGAGTTATCAAAACACTGATCTCTTGGTTACCCTACTCCCAAATAAATGGTATCAAATGTGATGCTTGAAAGTTGTATCCCTGAATCAATATGGTTTAAAGAGGTCTCAGTAAATGCTTGTAAGTAATCATTGAACATGCGTAGTACAGTACCATATGGAAGTCTTGTTGTTCATAGAAGGTTTTTTTAGAGATTTGTGTTCACCAGATAGCCACCAATTGTTGCTGTTGCAATTGCTTCCCCATTTTTTTTACATTTTAGGGCCTATCTTTCCATTTTTTAATTTTTAAAATCATTTTTTCAGTTGTTTCCCAGCTCAGTTAAGCCCTCCATGCATACTTCGTTATTCCTAGAAGCTCGAGCAGAAGTTTTTCTTTAAGCCTGAATTGTTATTTTGGTAAAAATTACTTAGGAGTGATGTTGGAAACAAGCCTTACAAGAAAATCCTCTTTTGATTTAAGATCAACAGCTGAGAATCGCTCCAACCTAGATTACTGGTTGAGAAAAGTGGAATTAGAAAAGAGGAAGCATAAGGATTAAAGTTAACCATTGAAAAAAAATAGAAAATCGCATTCCACTTTCTGAATTCCATGATTCGCATATCGATGGTTAGGGACAAATCCACAAAGATCCAATGACAAAGAAATGGAGGGAGAAAAAGGGTGGAATCGAAAAAGCCAAGTTTCGCTTGTGAAAAAATTTGCAAATCCTCCTTCTGCCTTCCGTTGTTAAAAGATCCAACGATACAAACAGTTTCCGCGTAGATCAACAATCTAGAAAAAATGGAAGTAGAAAGGTGGAAGGGGAAAGTTAGATGTTTGGTTATGAATAGTTAGAATCCCGCCATCTGCCTTCCGTAGTCTCATATCAATGGTCGAGAATAGCTTCGCACAAATTGACGATGAGGGAAAAGAGGAAGCAGAAAAGTCAATTTTCGTTTGTGAAAAGGTTAGAGTTTCGTTTTCCTATTTCCGCAATCTACGATCCGATGGCCAAGGATGAATCTGCACATATCAACGATGCAGAAAAGAATAGAAGTGCGGAAAGCAGAAACATAAGAATTTGGTCATAAAAGGTTAGAATCTTGATTTTTGCAATCTGCAAGATCAATTATCCAAAATTATTCCGCGTAATATCGACGGTCCGGAAAGGTTGTTGTGGAAACCAAGTCGCGGAAGTTAGAATGTAAATTTTGCAAAACCGTAGGATGCAACTTTGATATCAGAGCAACAGCTGAGGATGAATCCGGAATAAAATCAACGGTCTAGGGAAGAGCAGAAAGCAACTTGATGGGCCACATGATCTAACGGTTCAAATAAAATCCGATCCATCTTTTGAGATGATCTGATTCATCCAAGATCTACTAATTTTTAACTGTAAACCATTTGGGAAACTGAGAAATATTCCTCCTAAAGCTTAAACTAATAAATTTGTTGGCATAATATCGTGTTGGTCATTATTTGTTTTCTGTTTAATAATTGATGCATATCATTATGTTAAAATACTGTGAATTATGGTGGTTTCTAGATCAAATATATTTCTCATGGTGTTTATTTGTATATCACACCTGTATTATCGTTCACCAAGTTAGGATGGGCGATTTCGAAACTAGGTAAAGGTTGCATCTTTGGATGGTTGAGATTCATGGCACATCAAGATCTATGATCCTAAAGATTTCCGTTGTTTTAACATGTAAGGAGAAATAAATTTCTCAGATTGGTGAAATGTGGTAGGACCTGGACTTTTCAATGGCCAAGATCAAAGGTGGAATAAGATCTACAGTGAAGGTGAATTCCACTGATTCAACATGCTCATGGAAATGAACATTTCATATTGGTGGAATTGGTTAAAGGGATGCATATTTCAACGATTGAGATCTACTTGGAATCATAACTACGAAGGAGAAACATTTCGTTGATTCCACATGCATAGATAAATCAACTGTTGAAATCCACGAAATGTGGTAGAGGCTTAAAGATTCAATGGCTAAGATTAAAGTTTGATCTAGATAAACGATTGAGTTTGATTTCGCGGATTGAAATTGCATGAAGGAATGAAATCCTGGATTCATCAGAGTACAATAGAGCCCGCATGGATCAATGGTTTAGTTGACGATATAGTTTAGATCAATGATTGTGAGCTATTTCGCTGCGTGAACTAGCGCAGCCGAATAAAATATTAATGGGAGCGATACTTTATGAAATCCGCCCTATGACAATTGAATTCTACCATCGATCCAGGTCTGACGGTACTCCAGCCATTTCTCCATTGAACTAGAAAGGGAGATAATTGTGGGAGACGGGAGCGAAATCCTTTATGAAAATGGTTGATGGTAGATTTGAAATCCACTCTTCATTGAGTGTTGGATGGATTTTTTTTCGTGTGTATTTCCAATAGTGCAAGGACCATGCAATTTTTTATTTGTTTGTTTTATGAAACCATTTGTATCTAGCCAGGTGGGAGAATAAGAAGCTTGGGAATCTCCTGGGTGATGGATAGAAATAGTATAACTAAGGGTGGAGAGCACCATAAAAGGACTATTTCCTGGTGAAAGAATTCTGGACTATTCTGTAAAATAATTAAGTCTTTGCTAATAAGAAGGATCATTTTATTGGAACAAAGGGTTTGCACAGAGATTTAATTGGAATGTGTGGAATGCATACTATAGAACTATTTATTCTTGCTTCTGTACATCATATAGTGAGATTGTTCTAACCTCGTGGAACTATTTCCTTGGTCATGAATGTATGTTGTATGTATAAATGTTTGTCTTAACAAGGTAATAAATGGTTTAATTATATTAGAGCTACCTCTAGTATTATTTCTGCTATGAATGTGATTATTGTGTTGGTACAACTATGTGTTAGACCTTCATGAGAATTTACAGTACATTAGTCTGAACTCTAAATTTTCTCCTGGTCGGGGTAGAATAGTTTAGTTCTAGATTTAGATTAGATCTGCATTTAGCTTAGGCACCTGCATATCATTCTTTAAACAAAAATCATATAAACAGTGGACTGGACTGTAACCAGTAAAAGATTAAAAAACTTAAACTATAGTATCCAAAACTGTGAACCGGACGGATTCCCCACACCAAACGTTGTATGATCAAATTGGGATTGTTCACGAGGAAGAATCCATATTGTTTGGTACCTGGGATTTTTCCAGGTGTCAACAAAATGTAAATAAAGATTACAGTTTAAATGAAAAAGGATTAACGCTATATAAAAATAGACTTTGTGTGCCTAACATACCAAAAATTAAACTATTGATTTTAAATGAAGTAGACGCAAGTCCTTATTCCGGACATCTAGGGTATCAAAAGATGATAACAATGTTGAGAAAAGAGTATTTTTGGACTAATATGAAGAAGGAAGTTGCTGAATTTTTAGCTAGGTGTATAAAATGTCAGTAAGTTAAAGCTGAACATCGACACCCAGTAGGTCTTTTACAACCATTACCAATTCCAAATTGGAAATAGGAATTTATCAGTCTTAATTTTAAAATCATTTTTCCTACAAATAAAAAACAAAATGATTCAATAATGGTAGTTGTGGACAAACTAAGCAAGGAATCACACTTTATACTTGTTAAAACAACTCATAAAGCTGCTAACATTGCTGACATCTTTATGAAGGAAATATTTCGTTTGCACAGAATTTTGAAGGCAATAATTTCTGACAGAGATTCTAAGTTTACTATTAATTTTTGGAAATCTTTGTTTAAAGGACTAGATACTAAATTGAATTTTAGTATTGCTTATCATCTACAAATGGATGGACAAACAGAAAGAGTCAATCAAGTACTAGAAGACATGTTATGCATGTATGTTAGAGACTATCCTAAGAATTGGGAAGATTATTTGCACTTAGTTGAATCTGTGTATAATAATCATTATCAAGCTTTAACTAAACTTAGTCCTTTTGAAATATCATATGGTAAGAAATGTAATACTCCTATTACATGGAGTAATCTAGTTGACAAATTGATGTTAGGACCTGACTTGTTAAAAGAACTAGAACTAACAGTGAAACAAGTACAAAGCAATTTGAAAACTGCTCACAAAAGACAAAAGAGTTATGCAGGCCTGAAAAGAACTCTGAAAGAATTCCAAGTAGGTGAGCATGTATTTGTTAAGGTAAAACCCGGAAATAGCTCCTTTAAACTAGGGATTTGTGCTAAGTTAGAACCCAGGTATTGTGGACCATTCGAAATATTGGCAAGAGTGGGGCCAGTGGCATATCAGATAGCTTTGCCACCTAATCTTAGAATACATATTGTATTTCATATTTCGATATTGAAAAAGTATGTACACGATGCTACTCATGTGATCAATTGGGATGTTATTCAGGTAGAACCCGAAGGATATTTTTAGGTGGAACCGAAGTGTATTCTCGACAAAAGGGAAATTTTTCTTTGGAATTGCACCATTGGACAGGTAAAGGTGCAATGGAAACACCTCAGTTCAGATTAAGCAACTTGGGAATTTGAGAGTGATTTGCAGGTGGCATATCCATCATCATCACCATCAACATCACGAACATCATCATCATCATGCTCATCATCATCATCGTCATCACCTTCATCATCATCATCATCCTCACCTTCATCATCATCATCACCATCAACATCATCAACATCATCCTCATCTTCATCATCATCATCCTCACCTTCATCATCATCATCACCATCAACATCATCAACATCATCCTCATCATCATCATCACCATCAACATCATCACCATCAACATCATCACCATCAACATCATGGACATGATCATCATCATCCTCACCGTCACCATCAACATCATCACCATCAACATCATGAACACCATCAACATCATCATCATCATCCTCATCATCGACATCATGAACATCATGAACATCATCATCATTCATCATCATCATCCTCATTATCATCATCACCATCAACATCACGGACATCATCATCATCATGCTCATCATCATCCTCATCCTCATCATCGTCATCACCTTCATCATCATCATCATCCTCACCTTCATCATCATCATCACCATCAAC
>LPNX011093805.1:184688-205346 GCA_001517045.1 Pseudotsuga menziesii
TGTTGGTTTAAGGTTTTAATGGTGAGGGTTTTGAGTGTTCCACAATTTTGCATTATGGAATGGGAAAAGCTGAAAATTTATACAGCTCGGGCTCTATGTGCATTACCACTCCCACTTGCAGAAACTTACCGAAACAATGTTTTTTTTTGTAAGTTGAGAGCTACTCTATTAAAAAGATAAAATAGCAGTACATACAAGGTTACAGGCCGACCTGCTCAGGTGGGGCAGATATAGAGTTTCATAATAAGACTGGGCCCTCCCTCCAGGGGGGGAATAGGTCCACAAAACCCTCCCATCCAAAGGGAAAACATACCATCCAAATAAGCATTAACAAAAGCCTCCTTGGTTCTTGGAGGAAACAGACAAAAAACGATCCAGTTAACAAAAAAACTTGACATTCTCAATTTGAACAACACGTGGCCAAGAATAAACCTGTACATAAACCATGCTGCATGCAGGAAGATGGACACATAGCCATGGCGGCCTCGGTTCATGGTTTATGCCATGGTTCCTCCACGATAGGGAATCTGTAGCCCAGAGATGTTGGTTGAGCAGGCTCATCTAATGATGCCTTCGAATTTCCACTGGACGTCGCCATTTCTTCATTGCTGGAGCTGTTTTTGTCTTCCATGGTTCCTGCAGGTGGATTTTTGGTGGGAAGCGGAGTGGTATTTTTCGTAATGATCGGGTTGGACGTAAACTTGCGCGCAGAGCTAGTGGAAGGTCGGTATTGTGGACGGGGGATGGAGCGAGGTGGAGAAGCAGTGGTGGTGGGTGGGGCGACAGAAGAACTAGGAGGATCTGGTGGTGCAGCAACTTGAGGAGCATGTGGTGCAACAGCTTGAGGAGCCAGCGGGGGTTGAACTGGAGGCAGTGGGGGAGGAGGAACCAGAGGGTTGAATCTAAGGACCAACCAAGTGAGTAAGTTCTTAAAGACCCAGTAGTTCTGTCTATGCTCTACCGTTCTTCCAGCTGTGCAGAGTCATTAGAGAGAATTTGAGGTAAAAAATGGGCCTCAAAAGGACCAAAATGTACTATAAAAATCAACCAATTACATTCTAGTAGATGACATCATCCCCCATGGTTGAGGTGGCATTACATGAGTTAAGAATGTTTATTTATCACATTTTCTATGATGGATGAAAACCCATAGTTAACCAAGGTAGTGGTACAATCACTTCTAGTCATAAAGTAAAGTACTCACAATTCACTTTCTCATAAAATAATATTATTGTCATTTTGAAGTAAAGTACTCATAATTCATAAAAATGTCTTTTCACATTTTTTTATAAAATAATCTATTTTTATTTTCATGTTTTTTAATTTTAAATTATACATTCACTCAATTTTATTTAATATCATAATGTCAAATTAATATATATATATATATATATATATATATATATATATATAGTACTTTTAAAATAAATTAATATCATGAATAATATTAATATGAAATATGTATGATATCATACACATTTATTTATATCATGTTTGAATGTATAAAACAACATGTTGATATGATAAATGTTTATATGATTATAACTTTATTATGATTTTTTTTTTGACAAAAGAAATTATTATAATTTTTTAATAGATAATTTTATAGAATAATATGCAAATTATGTTGTTATAACTTGTTAAATGTTACTTAATAATAATGCCATTATGATAATAATTATAATAAATGTTATCATGTTAGTTTTAATAATAAAAATATTTTAAAATTTTAATGATTAATAAAATTAATTAAGCCATTTATATTTAATTTGAAATTATAACATAATGTGTAAAATTGTATTATGACGTATATGAGGCATTTTTTTAACAAATTAGTAACATTGATTTTTTATGTGTATATTTTGTATTTACAATTTTTTTAGTTGTAAGGAGTGGAAATAATTTTCTTAAATAAGTATTTATACTATAAAAATATTTTCAAAATGTATAAATATTTTTTTAATAATTTATTTTCATCTATAAAAAAATATTAAATTAATTTATGCTTTAACTAATAAATTAAAAGACTTTATGCACCACCATTTACTTATTAAGTTAATATGATATATTATTTATTCACAACTTTTTTATTGCTAAAAATTAATATACATTAAAATCAACTAATAAATTAAAATACTTTATACACCAGTATTGACTTATTCAATAAATAAGATATATTATTTACTCGTAACCTTTTTATTGCTAAAAAACAATATACATAACTTTTTTATTGCTAAAAACAACCTATATTAAAATCTTATATACTAATATGACATATTTTCATAATGTATAAATTTTTTTTAATAATTTATTTAAGAATAAATTAAGTTTTATATTATTTTATATAAGAGATTTAACTTTAACATTAATTTACAATAAAATGAATATATAAAAAAAAATTTATGATTTTGATATTAATTTATTCTAATAATGCAATAAATATTATAATAATATTGTTAAAATTTTACATGTAAATAAATCTTAATTAAATCACATTAAAATTAATTGAGGACAAATGTACTAAATATAAAAAATCAACATAAATTAAAAAAATAACTCATAAATATATTTTTTTGTTTAATTTCATTTACAAGTTCAAGACAAATAAATGCTAAAGGACAATAAATTTTTGGGAATTTACAATGAATCTTAGTCACATCATTGTAAAGTTATTTTATTAATTTTATTTATAGTCAATTTAGAAAAGCAACTCAACCATGGTTATTTATATTGTACATAAAAAGTAGTGTAGAGGGTGAGTTGTCATATATAGCTACCCCATAAAACCCTTAACTCATAATATTTTAATATATCTTATATTTTTGTAGTACATCTTTTAGGAGGCCCATTTTTGACCTCAAATTCTCTCTAATGGCCCCGGACAATTCATCTTCCCAATCAGAGACAATTTGCTGCACTTCCTGTGGAATCTTCAAATCAAAGCCATTGCCACTCGCTTGGGCCGAAAGAGGTATATGGTTGTCAGCCCGAGAATTACGTCCACACCCTCTATGCGGGGTGCCTTTTTTTCTTCTAGGCATGGCTGGATGGTGGCAAAGAGCAGAGCAGGGCAATGGAAGACCAGCGTTGGGCGCTGGGATGATGGTTTAGAGGAGTGGAGAGAAACAATGGAGCACATAGGATGAAGCAAATGAATCCCAACATCCGATATCGCCCATATTCAATGGCACTCATGCGAATTAAGGCTGCCACGAGGGGGTTTAATGGCGACCGAGCTTTGACAAGACGGCTTAGTCCCTTTGGCGTACCAGAAAGCAGCCACGTCTCCCGTGGAAATAAAGGCCCAAAGTGGGGACATTGTCGGTGAGGTTATGCTTGGGCGGGGAAGGCCTCATCAACCTCCCCCAAGTCCATGTGGTTGTGATTTACACCCGCATCTCGGGTTTGCCGAAACAGTGTTACTGAAAGAGAACTTGCGAAAAAGTTGAGTTGTTAAAAGATGTTGCGATGCAGAAAAAACTAGATATTTTTATCCTTCTCACATTCTTTTACACCTCTCGATACAAATGCTAGTTATTTAAATATATAAGCATATATATAACAAGTGTAGTGAAACATAATACAATTTCATTCCATTACATTAAAAGTAAATTTACAAAATTAAATTAATATTCTACAAGAATACTCTTCCATTTATTTAAAAAATTTATTAATAAGCTATATAACAATCTACACAAGGCAAGTATCGTGAAACATGATAGATTGTTGTCATTCCATTGCATAAGTAGTAAAACTAAAAGATTAAAAGTAATCCATAATCCAATCTAGAGAAGGAAGTATCGTGGAACATGATAGAATGTTGTCGTTCCATTCCATAAGTAGTAAAACTAAAAGATTAAAAGTAATCCATAATCCATTCCATTAATAGTAATAGTAAACAGTACAAGATTAGATCACTATTTACACACATAACATACAGACACATATCATTAATACTCTTCTTTTTGGTATGGAAGAAGATTGGTTAGTCATAACAACTGTACTACCACTGTAATATTGCAGCATTAACGATGTTAGTTAAGTCATGACTAACCGATGGTAAGTCATAACAAGTATAATAATGTAGCCTTTAAATGCATGTTGACTATTTATTAAAAGTACTAATTATTAGTTTAAAATAAAAATACATATATAGGTTTTCAGTTATTTTAAAACAAAAAATTAATTTTAGTTTTTTAAATTAAAGATTTTTTTTAGTATTTAATAAACATTCAGCAACCTAACATTTGATGCTACTGTTATACAGATATCAGCTATTGATGTAACTATTGTAGAAATATAAACCATTAAATTAATAATTGAATCAAATCCAACTCTTCGTAACCAAGATTTTTACTTAATGCTTATTCAACCCTTCATAACCCACAAAACTGCAAGGTGTTTAATGAATGCCAATTTTTATATAATGGTTTATATTTATTGTTTTATAACATTTTAACTACAAATCTCACAATCATGATAACTTTGTCCAACAACTGTTATACATCCCACAACAATGTAATGTGCTAGGTGTACTTCAATAGCAACAGTCTCGACTGAACATATATTGATTGTAATGCTGGTACTAGCTATACTCCAATAGCAACAATCTGTAGTGAACATCATGTATTGATTGCCCACCTGAAATAACAATAATTGTAAGCATTGTTCTTTAAAACTGCACCAAATACAATTTTTATATGCTTTTCCGAGACAACTTATTGTTCTGCAATGGATAGTTGTTGACATTTTTTTATTTAATTGTTGACAATTAATGCGAATGGTAGGGCACATGTAAACCTATAACTATCTGTTTCGTCTCAGTAGGTAAAGCTGCTAACTTTCATGCTAGATCAGACTCTTGGCAGAGGGACTATGGCAAATCAGGCCGATGGTCCCATGAGATCCATAGTCTTCTCAATCAAGTTGAGCTGTTGGGTAAAATGAAACTTTAAGATGGATTGTCAGCAGCAAAACATTAAACATAGTAACGCGTTTCTGTAAGTTTAAAGCACGCTCTTTATCCACAGGTAGGAGAAGACTAACCGATCCAATCTCACCAGTTAGGAAAAATATATAGAGATAGAGCGCAAAGGCAGATTCATATAATTCAGAGGCCAAAAATACAGTACTTTTTCAGTGCAATGGCGGCGGAGGCTTATGGAAAAGATGGAAAAGATCAGGGGCAAGTGAAGCTCTTAGGTGCTAGTCGCAGTCCCTTCGTGCTGCGGGTTCGTATAGCACTTGCTCTTAAAGGGATCGATTACGTGTTCATCGAAGAGAACATGGAAAATAAGAGCGAGCTGCTGCTGCAATCAAACCCTGTTCAGAAGAAAATTCCAGTTCTCATCCACAATGGCAAGCCTGTTTGTGAATCGATGAATATTGTACAGTACATAGACGAGGCGTGGGACACAATGTCGCCAAATCTTATGCCCAAAGACCCATATGACCGAGCCATTGCCCGCTTCTGGTCTGCCTTTGTAGACGATAAGGTGATCCATTCATTCTTTCGTTCGTTAGTTATCTGCTTATTATATCTGGGTTTTTCAATTAGTTTTTCGTATTCTTTCTCTAATACAACAGGTTGTTATGGTTGGCTGCAGCTTGTTCCAAGTTTTCAAGAAGTTTTCAAGGGCCAGGGTAAGCAGCTACAGAGAGCGGTGGAAGAATCGGTGGCAAACTTTCTTTTGTTAGAGGAAGCTCTGCGAACGAGCAGCAGCTCGGGAAAAGCGTATTTTGGAGGGGACGGGATTGGTTTGGTTGACATCGCATTGGGCGGAGTGTTGGTACTCATCAAATTCGTCCAGAAGGTTAGTAATGTAGTTTTAATAGATCCACAGAAGATGCCGCTGTTAACTGCATGGACGGATCGATTCTGTGAGGCCGATGGAGTGAAAGAAGTGATGCCCGACCAGAGCAAGCTGCTGGAATTTCTATCCTCCGTGCGAGCCGGATTTACATCACCAGCTTCTGCCAATTAGGGCGAAGACTTTAAGGCTATACGCCTTGTTTTATTTTTTTATTTTTTTTAAGTTTGAACATAGTTGTAGGCTATCAATATTCAGAGTTGTTGGGGGTTTTTTAGATTTTAGGCTATTTGAGATTCAATAGTCTAAAGCAACTGTGACATATAATTAGATGGAATTAAATGGGTTGTTGTGGGTTAAATCATTTGGTCATAGTTATAATACATATGTTTGTGTGGTTGTTTACTCATTGTAGATATTCTGTTCACTGAAATCCAATTACTAACAACTGCTTTGCAGCAGCACTAAATAAGATGTCACAGGCTAATAATTTTCATCAAAATACTCATGTATTTATGTAGTTATTTAACCCTGATAAACACAATGTAATTCACTCCCAATGTTACAGTTGTTACATTTACTTTGGTTTCAGCTGGAAAAAGAACCAAATTTTCACTTCTAAGTTCTATGAAGTTTCAAGAAAATGTCCCTCTGTATTTGGCATTTCATGTACACAGCTAATAATTAGTGACTGGTTATTCTTCTTGATACACTATAATTAGCACGTACGGAAGCTGGTGAAGTGAAAGCTGAAGGGAATCAAATGTAAAGATGCTGTATAGATAAAACAGTATGCGTCTTAGATTAAATTGATCATGAGCTTGAATTTTAACAAATAAAATTTATCATTAAGTTTTTAAAATAAATGGTAACTATACGCGGATATTGAAATAGTAAAACCAGAAATCCGTCGTTTCAAAAAATCTTCACTTGGTTTCTAGGAATTTTCTTTAAAAAAATTATCATTAAGTATTTAAAAATTATAATTTTATGCTTTGTTATAAACCGTCTCTACCTCTACCTATACCTACCCGTTCCCTGAAGTTGACCTAAAAAAATTATAATAATGTTTTCTAAATATATTTATTTAAATTTGATATATATTAAATGTAATATATATTATATAGATTTTTTAATAATGTTTTTTAAATGTATTTATTAAAATGTAACATATATTATATGATTTTTTTAAATGTATTTTCAAATTAACTTTTATCTAGGATGTTTAAATAGTAAAACAAGAAATCCGTAGTTTCAAAAAATCTTCACTTGGTTTCTAAGAATTTTCTTTTTAAATATATTTATTATTAAAAATTATAATTTTATACTTTGGTATAAACCTTTTTTACCTATATGTATGAAGTTTACCTAAATAATGTTTTCTAAATTAAATATTGATATATATTAAATTTATATATATTATATGGATTTTTTAATAATGTTTTCTAAATGTATTTATTAAAATGTAATATATATTATATGATTTTTTTAAATGAATTTTTAAAGGATAAGTATTATTCATTCATATTAACTTTGAGCTATTTAGCATTTAGAAAAATTATTAATTATTTGATATATTTAAAATTTTTATTTATATATTAATTTTTTTTAATTAAATATAATTTAATTTAGTTTATAGAGAAACCTAAATAAAATCTTTCTAATAATAAAGGCATAAATTTATGAATTTATTAGTTATTAATTATTTACCTATTTGTATATTACTTACCTATTTATACAAATAAGTATTTTAATATTATAAAATTATATATTTGAAGCTTTGTTTAACAACTATTTATTTTCACAAAACTAAGTGGTTGGTTGTGTTTATAAACATTCACCAACCACTTTACTTGTAGCTGTGCTAATACATAACACTTACAATTCAATATCATACTTCTACATGTAGATTGAAAGGTATACATGTACATGAATTGATTGTACCTCCTCTATCTTTTAAAATCTCTAGCATTTTCAAGTTGTTAAAATTCAAGAATTTAATATTCAAGTTATATCATATTTCAAGTCTTAAAACCTTTTTACATTGTTAAAATTTTCTTTGATAGGTTGATTGCAGCAATTCGGTCGAATGTTGATGTCCTGCCTTAACTTGATAACATTCAAGACAACGAGTTAAGTATTATGTCACTTCTTTCTTCATGTTTGGCCAGAATAAATCCTTTCTAATCATAGTGATCATTTTTTGGTATCTAGGATGCCTTGAATACGGTCTTTTATGTATTTCATTTATGACTCTAAGTTTAATTTATGTTATGTTTGGTATGTGTACATCCTGTTTTGATGCAGTAATAGTCCTTGTTGGTTTAGGATGAAATATGTTTTTACTTGATTTTGTTCATTTTTGGGTGTGTGCAAGAAGTTGAGGGACCTTTTAGATGCAATCTTACTTTTTAGGAACAAGCTCACATTACATAGAAAAAGAACGCGCTCCTCTTCCATAGCACTTGGAATAGTAAATCCGAGCCTGACATGTCAGCAGACATGTAGGCCAGTTAACCATAACACACATGCGTTATAGAACTCCAAAACGCGCGCGCGTTTTGTAACTCTATAACGCGTGCGCGTTTTGTAAATCTAAAAACAAATAAAAAAACACACAGTCCCGACTCGAGAGTCGTTTTCACCAAACAGGATCGTGATTATGATGGCGTGCCCGTGCCCTAGGAGATTGGAAGAGTGCCCATTCCTTGATTTGAAGACAAATCCTCCGGTGAATCGTCATATTAACAAGTAATTCATTCACCCATAGCTTTTTTTTTTCAATTAGATACTTAAATTACCATTTTTTATTTCTAAATGCAATAAAAACCATAAAAAAATAAACAACCATCTCATAGCCAAAACACCAACCAACCAAAGATGATGATATGCCAATGCCTTTCCCAAGACTAAACACATAAATTGATCACATACAATTGACACAAATGTTTCTAGGCAATGCCATTGGAAAAAACCCTATTGACATGCATTATGTAGGAAGACTAAACTTTTTATTTTCTTTTTCCCTCATAAAAAACAATTTAGATGCTATTCTATATCTAATCAAATGAAACTATCTAGTACATTAAAAAAAAATAGAATAGTCAATAACCCAAACAATTACATGACCAAAAGAGCCTACCCTTCAAGAGAAATTCACCAACAAACCAAATATTGCCTAAAAATCTACATCATATGCCATACATATGAATTAAGGCCTTTAAAATTAGAAGCAAGCCAAAATTCCTAGAGATTGTGAAAACCATAACCATTAGAAAAAAAACCACTCTCACTAGAATCTAGGAAGCATAAACAAACATCTTTTCAATATGACTGGAAGCATAAACAAGCATCTTTTCAAAAAGTGATGAAAGAACTCGTACTCGCTATAGAACCATGGACAATTTCATAATGGAGAGATGACTCACTATTCAGAATGCATGTCCCAATATCCTCATACACTGCACGATTACATCCTGAAAGACAAGTAGAAAATGAACACTCCTCAAAATTCTCTACAAAGTCATCAATCTTAGCTGATGAACCCTGCATGTACATAACATGACCTACATGATACATATCAAGTAAGCATCAAGGATCATCATAATACACATCATATGCTCTACATATATACACATAGGAGACCATCATAAGCTTGAAATTGTACTCATAAAATGCCTATTGACACATATCATCGGAGTTTTCTCTTGTCGAACTCTGGACTATACTAGCTCTGGAATATCCATCATCATGCTCTAAGAAAGATTGTCCTTGATCAAGAAACATCATCATAGCCTCCAAGGCATGTCCCAAACAATGAACAATTCCTCCTTTCCTGCCAAAATCCAAACCTTAAACGAAAGACAAACCTCTCAACAAAATTCAAATCATCTTTCTAAGTTAGCGCAACCATCTTTCTAAGCCAGAACAAGTTATATCAAATTCTTACTTACTCATTAACTGAATGTAGTCACAAGTTGAACGAAACTTACGTTTTAATTGTGAAATGTTTAATCTTAAGCTTAAAAATAAATATATGTAAGTGAATTTGTCATTAAATTCCTAACTTGAGTTTGATTTAATACATTTTCAATTTTGAAGAGACATCCTTATATGCCATGTATATGTTTCTAATGATTTGCTTATTGATTTTTTTTTGCAGTTGCTGCAATGGATCTGAATGCCGCGATTCTGATTGAGCTTGCCCGCTTAAGGGGCATCAGTGCTTCTTTTCGTGGCGGCGATGAGATTCGCCGCTCACTTGCATCCACCATGGATGCTATTATTGACACTATTTCGCAGTCAACTAATATACTATATGATATCACATCATATAGAGAGAGGAAAAGAAGAGAACAAGAGGATGGATTGGATTATGTGGCAATAAGAAAGTTAAAAATAACAAAGGAGCACATTTTTGCATTATTCAGGGATCCTCGGACTGGAGAAATCCCAAATGCAAACCGGCCACATATATCCATTGAGTGGTGCACATTCCAACCATTTATCGATAACTAGATGGATAGATGGTATATGGTCTTTTATTTGCCACCGCATAACAACAGGGAAATGCCCCTGTATTTCCTTCGCAAGTTGTATGTGGAGTTTGTGTTGCATAAACACGTGAACTATTTTTCTTACTTGGATTTTCAGGGGATCAGTGGGGGGATGCCCCAAAATTGACCCAATGCGAGGGTCCAAGACCCTAATCGCCCTATCCCTGCACCTCAGGCGCCATTGCATGGGCCATATGTCCCACCTGCAACTCGCGTAGTTGCTGAGACACGGGACACTTTTTTGACACTGGCACGAGTGGTCCTTCGCCATAGCACTACTCTTCAGTAGATGGGTGGGGATGCAGGACCTAGTGGTCACGATGCAGGGCCATCGCCTTCTTTGGGGCCATCGCCCAGTGCAGGACCATCCACTGGTGCACCACCACGTACTGATACAGGACCATCCACTAGTGCACCACCATCGGAACATCCCCAAGAGAGTTCTGATCCTCACGTGTGCACATCGTGTGGTCATCCCTGCTATGGTCTTTCCACAGATGTTGCATTCAGTGGTTTTTTGAGTGAGGTATGTAGATCTGGTTAATTTTAATAAATTATTCATTTAGTTTCCTCTTTGTACACATATATATAGTTTGAGCTAATATATTAATTTTGTGAACTTGCAGTTGTTGCGTTTTGACGCCAGAGACCCCCCAGACTTTGGATTGGGGCATGGCATTACAGTGACCGATCCCTTTGTTGGTGGAGAGATCCATGATGGTACAGGCCCATCTGGTTCTACTGAGGTAAACATTCTAAAATTTCAATTTTTCAATTATGCTTGTCAATAATTTGTTAATTTCCACATACTTTACATGTTAGTTCACTAATTCTATCTATGGTCTAATATTTACAATTATTAAACTTGTAGATCCCAGATCCATCACTGGGTGGAGAGATCCACGAGACACATCATGGTACCCAGTTAAACATTTTAATATGGTAAACAATTACAGTTGTCATTTTTTAAATACATGTACATGTGTTTGTTGAATTATGCATACATCTAACTACATGAACACTTGCTGATTGTAGGCACCGACCCAAACATCTGGGCCATTGCCTGCAGATGCATCTCCTCCCAGGACTTCCATGGACAAGGGTCGTGTGTACATGAGGCGGTCCACTCCAAAAAAGACTCGAGCTTCCCACGGCCATGGAGTTACTGAGCCCATGGTAATGTATATCCTTCGATGATATTTGTTTCTTAACTTGAAATCCGGTGCATAAGTTGTTTTTGTTAATGTTTGATTTGCATGTTTACTGCATCAGGAGCCGGAGTTAATGGAAGAAAGTATAGCATCGATGGTTGATACAGCAGTTGATGTTGCTTCATCAATGGCAGCTAGTCACACCGAGGTATACCTAACTATTTCAACGTGATCTTGACATAGTTTATTATTATTGTCTATTGTTTATTCATTCATGTCTAAATATTTCAACATTTGGTGATTGTAGGCCCCAGCAGCAGGAGTAGTTCCTGCCCCCCCTGTTTCGACCACAGTTGAGGCACTAGCAGTAGGAGCAGTTCCTGCCCCCCTTGGTTCTACCATGGTTGAGACCATGGTAATGTATATCCTTCGATGATATTTGAACTCGTTAAGTTGATATAGACATATAGTTTATTATTGTTTTTTATCTAGACATAGTTTATTATTGTATTTTATTGTTTACTCATGCATGCCTAACTACTTCAACATTTGGTGATTGTAGCCACCAACAGAAGAAGTAGCTCCTGCCCCCCCCGGTCTGACCATCATTGATGTTGAACCAACGGCTCCGTCTGCGACACAAGGAACTGAACTCCAGCTATCACTGGATGTCGTTGAGGTGAGATGTCTATTGATGACTAATTGTTTCATTCAATTTCCAACAAGATGTTGATAGGTTTTGAGTTAATTGAGATATGGTATTGTCGAGTCCGACTCCACTGAGGAGGAGATTGGTGATAGGACGAACACCGACACGTCCAGAGGTGGGGGTGAGTGTTTGTTATAATTTTCTAATGTATTAGTACATAGTTAGTTCAATTTAATAATTGATGTTTAATTTGTAGGATCCATCGATGCACATTGATCCCAGAGATGAGCCTAGTGGATCAAAGTCGGGAAAGAACAAGAGGAAGCTTGACTTCTGATACATGCCTTATAGAATATATGTACATTTGCATACATGTGGAAGTGGCTTGGATAGTTTTGGATACATGTACTTTTGGATAGTTTTGGATATATATATACTTTTGGATACATGTACTATTGGAGACATGTACTTTTGGATATATATCTACTTTTTGATACATGTACATTGACATTTCACTTATAAATGAATGATATATTTCACTTCCTATGAGTTCTTCGGTTTCCACATGTTGTTATGTCAATCTATTGTGTGGATTATCTATTATTTATGAATGCACTATGTCAAAGTTCTTGCACGTGTAATTAAATCAAACTAAGTGCAATACAATGCAATACAATGTTTCAATGAACTCACGACATGCACACTAATTGGATACATCTAATTAAATGTAGTGAGTTTGGATGATAAAATTACAAGTTAAGTGAATGTTGAAGTGTAATATAATAAAAATAAATTCTAAGTCAAGTTAATGTTTAAGTGTAATATAATAAAAATAAATTACAAGTTAAGTAAAGGTTTATGCAAGAGGTTTTTTCCCTGGATGTGCTATGTGTCTAGTTGCATTGGTGCACTATATAGAAGTTTGTATTTGTATTGTATATAGAGACACACACCAAACAACAAAAGATTTGTGTACATTACCACACCTAGATAGAGGTAGTTGAACTATGAATGTTGACCTATACTGCTTATGGTATTCTCCAGAACCACATCAGTGTGCATGTTACAATATGGAACACTAAGACATATAGTAATATTTTAGTGTGTCGAGGCATCTATAATAATTCAATGTTTATGTATCTAACTTAATATAAGGTACATCGATGTCATTTGTTTGATAGTACACCAATATGATGATATGTAGTTACAATCCCTTGTGAGTACAACATCTATAAGGGCATAAGTGAATTGTGTATCAATAAGAGCATCAATTTGTTCAGTAAATAGAAGTTTGTATGTGTTCAATAACTAGAATTTTGTATCAATAAGAGCACCAATGTGTTTAGTAAGTATAAGAGCATTGATCCATGTAATGGTGACAAAAGAAATGTTATGTTCTGGTTCAACGTTTGACATAACTCATTGGTTCAACAATATATAGCAGACTAGGAAAGCCTAATCAAACATTTGACATAAATCATTGGAGTGGAAATAGCCATGCATACATAGCAAAATATCAAATTACTACATAAAAGATTCAACCAACAACATGAATTATACGAGGACTCTCATCCAATCACGTATTTAATTCTTCCTAGCACATGATTATCACATTTCAATGGAATACATGGAACTTTAATATAACATATAATGCTCATCATGTATCACAAAAGGATCAAACTTGGTATCTTGCCATCGTTCATCTTTGGACCTTTAGAGGATTGATATTTCCAACATAAGTTCGTGAGTACAAATTATAGATGTACATATATAGGAAAGTCCAACATAAAACATTACTAGAAAGGACAATGGACATAAATTTAACATATAATAAAACTATAAATCACATATCAAATCTCAAATTCTTTGCAATGTTACAATAGTTAAGAAAATAACTTTCACAAGGTAAATTGTTAGCCATGGGTGTCTGAATGGCAATAACAATGCTCCACCCAACTGTAGATTCTCTGAAGGTTTCTACTTTTTCGTTTGAAGACCACCCTTGAGTTGGGAAATGATAATCTGCTAGGGTTGATGGTAACTTGAGATACATATTTTTTAGCTATCGGTGACAAACATCCCAGGTCTAGTACTGAGGTGGGTCCACATTATAGATTATAGGCCCTAAATCAAACGGTATCTTCAAGACAACTATCTACTTCAGGCCAACCAATAGGCCCCAGACAACTATGTAATCAACATATTACATGTGTATATATCTCGAGCCAATCAGCATGCCCATCTATTGGGATACTCAGACAAAATATATGCATTGATAACATGTAATACATTACCCAGGCCAAATAATAGTCCCTCGTATTAATGAATTCATCAATTGACTATCCCAAGCCAACGAATTCAATACGCTTTCTACACATATCAAATTTCATACAAATAAGGTGTTCCACCATGGTTAGAATGTAGGTCTTCCAAGGAATGCCAAACAATTAATATAATTAGGGCTAACAACTTATGAATTGCATTGACGTGCACTGGGAAAAACCCTGGTTTAGGAAATGACTGTACAACGGAGTCATTGGGACACGAGGAAATGAGGGAGAGAGCCACCTAGGGGTAATGGCATGCCAGGATACGAACGGATTTGACGGTTCATCGATCCGACCTCCGGTTGCCGAGTTATGTCAAGTTGCAGGTCGCATGAAAATGCCATTCAAGGACACTAGGTCAATCTTGGTCCGGGAGAAAAAAACCAAATGGAGCAATGAAAGTGCATGCCATCGTCTCTTGCAAGTGTGTATGGGCAATGCCGACATGGGTATACCACCAACACTTGCTCGGTCTATGGTTTTGCAGGGTTGACCCACCAATGCCAGATTTGCATTGAAGTGCACTGGGCAAAAACTAGTTTAGGAAATGACTGTACAACGGCATCATTGGGCCATGAGGACACGAGGGAGAGGGCCACCTAGGGGTAATGGCATGCCAGGAGACCAACGGATTCGATGGTTCATCGATCCGACCTCTGGTTGCCGAGTTATGTCAAGTTCCAGGTCACATGAAAATGCCGTTCAAAGACACTAGGTCAATCTTGGTCCAGGAGCAAAAAACCAAATGGAGCAACGAAAGTGCATGCCGTCGGCTCCTGCAAGTGTGTATGGGAAATGCCGACGTGGGTAGACCACCAAAACTTGCTTGGTCTAGGGTTTTTCAGAGTTGACCCACCAATGCCAGATTTGCATTGAAGTGCACTGGATTCTACTCTTTCTTGTGGATTCTACTCGCATAGCTGATTCCTCTCCCATTACTGACGTGCACCACTGGACTATAGATTGCGCATTTTGAATAGTAGATTCTATAGATAGTTTCAATTCTTCTCTTCATAGCATTGTTTTGACACATGCTCCGGCTTCATCATGCTTTCCTTTACCATGCCCAGTCTCGAAATAGTTCCACATATGTGGCACTTTGTGGTTTTTATGCAATGAACACAACCATTGAAATATGCGTGCATTTTTGAACTGACCAGCACATCCATCAGACCAAATCCAGTGTCGATCCATCTATATGTTCCTTTCCTTCAAGTGATCATAGAACATGATGAAGCAATGAAGTACATAGTGGAAGTCATGGCACCTATCATCACTTACGTAGAAGTGATATTCCTTCAGAATTTCTCTTTGCTCTTCAGTGCTATTTGGGCCATGCCTATATGTGATATGGACCATCAAGGAAACCTGCTCAGAGTGATAATACTGACTTTGGATCTCATTTTGAGGTTGCAGAGTGTAGTTCTCGGCAAAATCAACCACTATAAGTATAGTACCACGGGGAAATGTATCTCTGCATAGTCTAAACTTCTCATCCTGCCATCGGGCCAAGTGGACATGCTGAACATATTGATGTGTCTTTTCAATAAATTCCTTGACGAAGTCACTAACTTTTACCTGGTGACAGGAAATGGTCTCAACATTAGTTTTTTTGGGCAAGTAACGATTGAAATGTAACTGTTCAAACATAAATTTATTGATATTTATGCAAACCTGAGATGTCACCAATTGTATCTTTTTGCTTTATTTCCCTGGAACTATTTCATAGCTTGGTGTTCTTATTTACAATTGCTTGTGACAACACACGACGAGCCACATTGCGGTCCTTTGAGCGTGTCTTCTTACCAATTTTACCAAAGGCGTCTACTAAGATTTTAACTATATGAGAACTTGGTCCAGAATTCTTTACCATCTTTATCCCTAACTTTTTCCTAACAATATTCATGCTCCTAGATTTCAACAATGATAAAAATAATCTACATTTATCTCCATTAGATTTAGAATCAAAATATTTATCAAGTATCTGTTGAGTTTGATAAGCAATACTACGTTTAGATAGCATACCTTCAATGGAATTGAGGAGACTTTTATCAACTTGAATACGCTTCGGAGTTCTTCGACGTGGTGTGCTTTCTAATTGAGGATAGGAGGGTGGAAGTGTACCATGTAGCGCATCACCAACATGAACTGGTGTTTTAGTTGTAGCTTGTTGTCCTTCATTCTCTTCCTAGTAGTTGGATGGTGGAAGTCCAATATTTTCTTTTTCAACAGTAGGCTCCATGTCCAACGCCTCTCTGACTTGCTCACTTGTATAATGACAAGAGGGGAACAAATTTTGTGTTTCTTCATGAGCTTGATTTTGAGATTGTAAGTTATCGATTTGACTTGAAGTGGGAATTGAAACATCCCCTAATGAGCACCTACATTTTTCTTGTTCAACAACTCTTGTGGAACTTGAAGGCCCCTCTAGTGAATGCTTTCTTTTTTCTTGTTGTGGATTAATAGGATGAACCATGGTATCCTCTATAATTGGATTTGGATTAGTTTCCAAAGAAAGCCTCCGATTCATCATGTCTACTTTTTTCTTTTCTTTCTCTTCTTCAATGACTTCTTGAGGTCTCTTCTTCCTTGATGATTTTCTTGCTCGGTTACGCCGACATTCCCTATCACCACAATGATCAATTCAATAAATTGTGTTTTTGCTACTCTTCAATTACAAGTTTTAGTGCTTTATAACTATAGACCTTCAAGGTGCTTCAATCTTCCTTCTCAATAG
The DNA here is from genome assembly GCA_001517045.1 of Pseudotsuga menziesii. NCBI lineage: Eukaryota > Viridiplantae > Streptophyta > Pinopsida > Pinales > Pinaceae > Pseudotsuga > Pseudotsuga menziesii. Next base: position 201,919 of record LPNX011093805.1, read on the forward strand.
TTCATATTTCTCATCAAAACAATGATGAATGAGAAAGTTTAGCTTTGGTGCTTTTCACTAGTAAGCAAATGAAAGTTAACTCATAAATTGTTCCTCAAATTGCTTCTTTTGTAAAATAGTGTATAAACAACATCACCATCAAATGGTCTTGAATCTTGATATCTTATCTTGTATGCTCAATTATAAACAAAATGAATAGCTCAAAATAACTTATTTTTTGTGTGTTATTCAATTGAAGATTCTTCAATTTTTCTTATTATCTTCTTCAAATCTCATCACATAACCCAACACCACACTGATCAACCATGAAATATGTCCTCAATCTTGCACCTGCATAACAAAAAATTGATAGAGATGGTGTATGAATGGAAAAATTGTAATGGCGGGCTCGTTCTCTTTCGAAAAAATCACGCGATATTTTGAAAATGTTTGTACAGAGTTTTAAGATACTGTCGGATAAAGACAGTTCTGTGTTTTTAACAGTCCATAACGCACACGCGTTTTGTAGATCTATAACGGGCACGCGATATTAGTGACCAGAAATAAATGTGTTTGGTGCACGGCTAAACCAATGAATACAATGTAGAATAAATAAATGTTTTAAATAGTTACCGCCCCCCTAATGTATGTGGTCCATTAGATCAACCCACCACCCCTTACATCTCTAGTAACCAAGTCTCTCTCTCTAATACCCCCTCACTCTATCATCATCATGCTCATGGTCATCATCATCATCATCGTGTTCGTCATCATCATCATCATAGTCATCATGGTCATCATCATCATCATCATCATCATCATTGTCGTGGTCATTGTCATCATGCTCAACATCATCATCATCACCATCATCATCATTGTTCATCATTATCATCATCATCATGGTCATCATCATCGTGGTCATCATCATCATAGTCGTCATTCTCATCATCATCATCATCATCATCATCATCATCAATGTTCATCATCATCATTGTCGTCGTCATTGTCATCATGCTCAACATCATCATCATCATCATCATTGTTCATCATTATCATCATCATCATGGTCATCATCATTGTGGTCATCATCATAATCATAGTCATCATGGTCATCATCATCATCATCATCATCATCATCATCATCATCATGGTCATCATCATCGTGGTCATCATCATTCATCATTATCATCGTGGTCATCATCATCATCATCATCATAGTCATCATACTCAACAGCATCATCATCATTGTTGATCATGGTCATCATCATTGTGGTCATCATCATCATTCAAGTCATTATCATCATCATCATCATCATCATCATCATCATTCTTCATTATCATCGTGGTCACCACCATCATCATAGTCATCATGCTCAATATCATCATCATCATCATTGTCGTGGTCATTGTCATCATGCTCAACATCATCATCATCATCATCATAATCATTCTTCATTATCATCGTGGTCATCATCATCATCATAGTCATCATGCTCAATATCATCATCATCATCATCATCATCATCATCATTGTCGTGGTCATTGTCATCATGCTCAACATCAACATCATCACCATCATCATCATTGTTCATCATCATCATCATCATCATGGTCATCATCATTGTGGTCATCATCATCATCATAGTCGTCATCATCATCATCATCATCATCATCATCATCATCAATGTTCATCATCATCATCATCATCATCATCATTGTTGTGGTCGTTGTCATCATGCTCAACATCATCATCATCATCATCATCATCATCATTGTTCATCATTATCATCATCATCATGGTCATCATCATCATCATCATCATCATTGTTCATCATTATCATCATCATCATGGTCATCATCATCATCATAGTCATCATGGTCATCATCATCATCATCATCATCACCATCATCATTGTTCATCATCATGGTCATCATCATCGTGGTCATCATCATCATCATCATCATTCATCATTATCATCGTGGTCATCATCATCATCATCACATCATCATAGTCATCGTACTCAACATCATCATCATCATCATCATTGTTGATCATGGTCATCATCATCATGGTCATCATCATCGTGGTCATCATCATCATCATAGTCATCATGCTCAACATCATCATCATCACCATCCTCATCATTGTTCATCATTATCATCATCATCATGGTCATCATCATTGTGGTCATCATCATCATCATAGTCATCATCATCATCATTGTTCATCATCATGGTCATCATCATCGTGGTCATCATCATCATCATCATTCCTCATCATGCTCGATAACATCATCATCATCATCATCATCATCATCATTGTCATGGTCATTGTCATCATGCTCAACATCATCATCATCATCATCATCATCATTGTTCATCATTATCATCATCATCATGGTCATCATCATCGTGGTCATCATCATCATCATCATCATCATCATTCTTCATTATCATCGTGGTCATCATCATCATCGTCATCATGCTCAATATCATCATCATCATCATCATCATCATCATCATCATCATCATCATCATCATCATCATCATCATCATCATCATTCTTCATTATCATCGTGGTCATCATCATCATAGTCATCATGCTCAATATCATCATCATCATCATCATTGTTCATCATCATCATTGTCGTGGTCATTGTCATCATGCTCAACATCGTCATCGTCATCATCATCATCATCATCATTATCATCATAGTCATCATTCTTCATCATGGTCATCATCATCATTCAAGTCATTATCATCATCATCATCATCATCATCATCATCATTATCATCATCATCATCATGGTCACCATCATCCTGGTCATCATCATCATCATCATCATCATCATCGTTCTTCATTATCATCGTGGTCATCATCACCATCATCATCATCATAGTCATCATGCTCAATATCATCATCATCATCATCATCATCATCATTGTCGTGGTCATTGTCATCATGCTCAACATCTTCATCATCATCATCATCATTGTTCATCATTATCATCATCATCATGGTCATCATCATCGTGGTCATCATCATCATCATAGTCATCATGGTCATCATCATCATAGTCATCATCATTGTTCATTATCATCATCATCGTGGTCATCATCATCATCATCATTATTCATTATCATCATGGTCATCATCATCATCATCATCGTCATCATCATCATAGTCATCATGCTCAATATCACCATCATCATCATCATCATCATTGTCGTGGTCATGGTCATTGTCATCTCTATGTCTCTAGTATATCCCCCTCTCTCTCTTTGTGTCTCTAGTACCCCCTCNATGCGCCATGTTTTTTAGAGTCAAAACCAATCCAAATCACTTGGTCACATGTCAACCTTAATCCTATGTGTATGGTTTGGTGTTTGCTTCGATAATACCAAACCTGTGCTATGGTAATCATGAACCAAAGCTAATTGGGTGTTT
>LPNX011093805.1:205557-272289 GCA_001517045.1 Pseudotsuga menziesii
GAGTGTTTCTTTATAACTTTTTCAATTCTTGATCACTTCAAACAAAAATTGTATGGTGCACAAGTAGACACTAACCTCTACGTTCTATCAAAACCCCATTTCATGATTTTTGCATTAAGACCTTCGAAGGCTGCACCCACAAAACACGTACCATTTTCGAGGTTTTCTCACTTAGATAATTATAAAAATATTATAAAATTACTAATTTAATTTTCAAAAAATAATGCCGCACTAGTGCTATAGGTTCTCTACATGGATGTCAATTTTTGTAGCTTGATTCGATCATTTAGGCCCTCAAAGGCTGCACCCACAAAAACATATACCTTATAATTTCCCTGAAAAATAAAAAGTTCCTGTTAGGAAAAATGAAATTTGACATAGCTATGCAAATTTTCGATACATAAAAGTTATATATTCGGAAAGGTGATTCAATTTCCTACATTTCATGTTTTTTACTCAATGCAAGATATTTTGCATAAGTATCTCAAAAAATCCAAGTAAGTTGAGGGATGCCTGATTTTTCAGGTTTCTATTGCATCTAACGCGCCAAAAAGGTCCCTCATCTTCTTGCACAGGCCCTTTTAGCAGTCTTTTCCTGTAAAATATGATATCCCCTATCAAAAATTTCAGCACTTAAATCTTCTTTTCGAGATCAGATTGATAGCTGCTGCTTGCAAATGATAAATTCACACGACGACTTAGAGCATCTGCCACTTTATTTTCGTTCCCTTTTATATGTTTTATTTCGAAATCATATTCGCTTAAAAAGAACATCCGTCTGACCTGTCTTGCATTCAAATTATGTTTGTCAAATAAGTATTTAAGACTTATGTTATCTAACATAAGTATAAATTTCCTTCCAATTAGGTAATGTCGCCACATTTTAAAGGTGTGAAATATGGCAGCAAGTTCTAAATCATGTGTTGCATAGTTTTTCTCATGTTATTTTAACTTCTTGGATTCGTATGCCAGAACATAATTTTCTTGTAATAAAACTCTGCTTAGCCCTTCATTGCAAGCGTCAGTACATACGACGAAAACCTTGAATGGATCAATCATCTTTAATATCGAGGTGGTAGTTAATAGGTGTTTTAGTTTGTTAAAGCTTTCCATGCATTTTTCAGTCCACTCAAACTTTTTACCTTTCTTTTTAAGGAACTTATGGGGTAGAAAATCTTAGAGAAGCCTTCTATGAACTTCCGGTAGTATACGGTAATCTCCATAAATGATCTCATGTCAGATACGTTCTTAGGAACCAAACATTCTATGGTGGCCTTTATTTTTTTGGGATCGACTGAGATTCCATCCTCGGACACTGTGTGTTCGAGGTACTGAATCTTATCTTTAAAGAAATCACATTTACTGAATTTTGCGTAAAGTTGTTGTTCTTTTAGTACTTGCAAAACTATCCTTAAATGTTCTTCATGTTCTTGTTCGTTTTTAGAGTAGATTAGTATGTCGTTGATGAAGACAACCCTAAAATTATCTAGGTAGTTTCTTAATATGTTGTTCACTAAACACATAAATGCAGCAGGAGTGTTTGTCAACCCAAAATGCATTATGACAAAATCCAAGTGTAACAACTCAAAAATCCATAAATAAAAAACATTTATTACTTAGGGTTCATCCTAGGTAACAACATAGCTCATAAGGAAAAATATAGTAAATTCTATATTCAAAAACTATTCTAAGGTTTAGCTCATAACTAGCGCTCAACCATTTTATTTACGACAACACATTTTTGACAGTATCTTCACGACAAAACTGTTCATGAAAACATAACTCTACTAGATTACAATTTTTACTTAGTTCGAAGTTCTTACGTGTTGTAATTTGTACTTTGTAGTCTTAAACTTGTTTACCATGGATTCGTCATTATTTTTATGTTGTTTAGGCCCTCTACCTTCATACCCTGCTTTAATACAAGGGTTACGAGGCCAATGGATGTTACTTAGCTTCTTTAAGCTAAAGCATTTTCTTTACTTGTGATTATGCAGATGGTAACTTTGTTGGAGGATTTGCTCCTTGTCAATCCTATACAACTAAAAGCCAAATGTGAAAGGAAAAACTAAAGTACCATGGGGACCCTCACAAGGCTAGGAGATCAGCAAGAAAGATTGGAACATGATACTGAAAAGTAACTATGCAAAATGTATAGTATAGCAGTGTAAGTTTTAATGCATTTTCATAACATTGAAAACTGTTTAAAACAAACTATAGGCTGATGGATAAATATTTCATTAACATGGATGAAGGTGGGAGTTTAATGCAATCATGTGAAGCCTTCAAAAAAAATGTTGTCCAGCTGTAAAACCATAACAAAAAGAGCTTAGGTTTAGAACATCTTCATTCTTGTGGTGTCTTTAGATGAGGAGATCCAAGGCTCTTGGCCTCTCTTGGCCCTTCCAGGGTTTGGAAAACAACGCGATTAGTCACTTACTGGTTTTCATGTCAAGATGTAACCACAAGTTCTTCGTTTCAAAGTCACCTTCAACTTCCTTGCCGTGGATTCGAACCGAGGGTAAGATGTTATAAATATTTTTGTTCTTTTATGTTTGTATTCTGTAAAGCAAAGGATGCCATATATAAGATCATTTTTTGACTTCTGTGTACTGTTTCTTGATAGGGGTTTCAAAACCTAGTTTACTGAAGAAGCTTGGTCTATGGCAAAAAAAATTGGGTCGAGGGTACCTGGTAAGACCCAAGCCCTTGGAAACCTTGCAGTCCAAAATACACCTATGGTGTGAAACAAATGAAAATCAAAGCGGAAATCCGATTTCTTTTAGGGTCTGGATTTGTTCCTAGAGGTTACAAACCTCCGTTGTTTTTCGATGGTATATTTCTTATTAATTTTTCCTTATGGTGTTAAGATACAGATTAAATTTTTAGACTCCTTTTGACCCATACTATGGGGTCTGTGAGAAGAATTGTAAAGAAACTCCCATTGTGAAAATCTTAGGCATTATAGCCATTTCATGTTTTTATTTTCTATTTGGGTTCAAATACCGTTGAGATGCCATTTGTTCCATTCCCTAGCTTGTACATTGTTTATCTGGTTTTGCTTCTCTGTATAAAAGATATTTTGATTATGTATCATTCGACATATATTAGTTATATTATGTACATTGTTTACTATTTCCCAATATTTTGTTTGTATTATAGTTTGGTAGTTTACTCTAGAAACTTATATGTTGGTTGTTAAAATATTTCGTCCAGTCCATAAAATATTCACGTCCTGGTAATAAAAGAATTACAACCTATTAAGAGGAGATTTTATTGTCTGTTAAGAAAGGTTTACGACCTCCTCTAAATTGATTTTATACTTTGGTTATATTAAGATGTGCGAATAAATTTTTTGTTAGCTGGTGCGTGATAAGTATCTAGTGCTATGCATTTATTGTTCTTCCTATCGATACCAAGATTTATCAAGCTATAAGAGCTTCACTGTGTGCTTTAAGTGGTTTTATAAATTAATGATAAAAGAGAAAAAGCATTACAGCCCTCGATCCCATGACCTGTCGTATTTTTAACTGGAAACTATAAGAAATTATAAATGCTTTATTGTTTAAAACTTGCCTTATCTTGCCAACATCGTGGGTTTAAAATGGTTAGGTTTATTGTGTTTTAGTTTATAATAAATTTTTAAAACCCTAGTTAATTTTTTTAAAGCGTTTAAGCCTTTCATCTATACAGATACTAATTGTTTATTTAAAGTAAATAAGCCTTTAGGCTGTATTGGATAATACTCGCAATATATATATTATTCTTATAGTTCTGAACCTAGATCTATTGTTTGGCAGAAAACATGTATTTTTAGGTTATAATGATAATATTCAAATATAGAGTTTGTGAATCCATAGATTTTTTACTATTTCCAAAAAGAAAGGAATAAGCCTTATCTGTAAAAGATTTACAATTTAACTTAAACGAATATAATTTTAAGTTTTTGTTTGCGCCAAGTGTTGCCTCTAGTTTTGGACCTGGTGTTACACCTGGTTTTATGTCCATTGATACACCATATTTTGTGCCCAATTTAATTTCCAATTTTATGTCTAGTTAGGAGTCCACTTTTGCATCTAGTTTTGGGCCTAGTATTGCATCTATTTTTGAGTCATTAATTGTGTCTAGTGTTGAGTCTTTTTTTGCATCCAATTTTGCGATTACTGTAACATCCATTTTTGTGTCCACATTTGTGTCTGACATAAGGTCCACTTTTGCATCTACTTTTATGTTTTGTGTGACGTCTACTTTTACATCCTCTTTTGCATTTAGTGTTGTGTCTAATATTGCATCAATCTTGCACTACTACATTTTCTACCTTTAGAAATACATTGCGATATCATTAGGGCATGGAGGAATCGAACCATCGACCTCCTTCTTATAAGGCAGGTGCTTGTTACAGAGATAAATTCCTATGGCTTGGGGTACCACAACAGACAACTTGACTCTAGAAATCAATCCTTTCCAATATGCAATAGAAATTAAATGTCTAACACTAAAGGATCAGACCTGGTACCTTATTCCAGACGGTTGAAGTAGATCCCTCTTGAGCTTTCCAATCTTCAGCTTGAATTGATATATTACTTCCTAAATAACAAGTAAACAATACAAGCATACTATATATCATGTTGTTAGATATATTCTAGCATATATAATCAATAATGTAAAAGCATTTGACATAATCCCATGGATAAAATATTCATTCAAATACACATCATTGGACAGGAAAAGATATTTCTATTAATATAAATCATAGATTACAAGATAGATACAACCTCCGATGGCACGCCTGTGAACCGGAGAAACTGAATCCCCCACTTGGGCCTCCACCACTTCAATCCTCCATCTCTCGATAGCAAGCTCACAAGCAAAAGGAAAGCTTGGGAAGAACACCAAAGTGCTCTAAGGGACAAAGGGATGCAGACTCAAGCATAAGTTCCGGCAACAATGGACTATAGTTTCTTTTCTCTCAATTCTCTCTTATGCCTTCAATGTACCAAGGGGTTCCTTATATAGCTTTCAAAGGGATAATGAAAGGTCGACTCCGAGCGATCTCAAGGCATATGGAAGGCCAGGAGTCAAATGAGTCGGATCCATGTCAAGGAAAACTCCAAAAGGATTTGTATTATGCACACATCCCGATGTACGCAGTTATATGGGTCAAACCCGCGTATGTATGCGGTTATAGGGTTAAAATCCGCGTATATCATTTTTCATATGTTTGTAGGGATGATCAAGGAAACATCAAAGGACAAAAAGTGGTCCGTAGGGTTTAAGGAGTCTGCAGAGGGACAGGGGAAGGCCATACAAAGTGTGATTCACCTAGAGTGGTGAAATATGCTATAACAGATGCCCCCTAATGTATGAGGTCAGAGGGGCTATATGATGGCCGAAATACATTATAAGTCCATGCCAGAAGTGGAGTGATGAAGGATCCCAAATGGAAGACCAGCCACCCAATCAACATAGTACAATAATACAACTCTGCATATAACTGTAAGTACATATAGCAGTCCCGGATACATAAGAGTACAATGGCCATGAATAGGCATAATACATGATGTCAAATATGTGGTCATCGCCATGTACAATATACATAGATCAGAATCTCCATGATGAAGATATACAAAGGACCATGATCTCCAAAATGGCTGAAGATATATAATAGATCAAGATCTCCATAGTGGCTGGAAATGTCTGACATATACTGGAATCAAGTCACGAGAGTTGAAATCTCATGAACACTGGTACAATCAAGGAGGTAGCATATAAGAGATGCCACCAATATGGAAGGTCTTCTACACAAACCGCTACGAGTACATGTCCTACTATGCGAATAGAGGTGTCGAGGTCGAACATAGTAGTCCATCGTCTGATTACCGGTCATTGATGTATACCGTTAATAGACGCGAGATCACCCACCGATAATGAAAATGGGAATCAAGGTACTAGAGTGAAAACTAAAAAGTGTGAATAAATGTGTTGAGGTCGAACACTTGAGAGAATCCATCGATTAGGGGACATTGATGTATTCCCAAAAACTTTCGATGGCGAGAGAACCTGCCACTGATGACTGCAAGTCTCAAGGCACTCAAAATGACTCTAGATTCCAATCCCGAAATAAATGATCTGAAGTCGATGGGATGAAATCTGCTGGAAGGAGGGCAATAAGACATCCCCCATCATCCAACACGAGGTACTCAGCAAAGTTGTACAATGTGGAAGGACTCGATCATAAGGTGGACAAACCAGTAACTGTACCAGGAATGGCCAACATGCAAAGTCAAGATAACTGAGGAATGGCTGACTCAGGTTTCAACTTCCTTCGAACAAGAGCATAACGACGTATCGTGACTGAATGAAGGTAGCATAGACTCGATATACAAACTGGGACATCTCTGTGACACAAGAGGCATCAACAGAGGCTCCATAGGGACTAGAAGCTTAACAAGTCGGTGGAGATAAACTCAGATAAATGAGTACAGCTCCTAAAGTCAAACTATAACCCAACCAATGGATGTGATATACAGTGCTCTATTCGAAGGCGACATGACTCGACAGCTCCCAAAGATAACATCTTTCCTTGTCCGGATTTTTGGTTTTTTGATTTTTTTGGACTTTTTCAGTTATTTGAAAAGCTTGAAAAAAGAATAAACTAGCTTTATAGTTACAGAGTAGGAGGAGATGAGTGCCATAAGGGAAAACAAACTAGTTCCAAGCAGTGGAACATACCTATGCTCAATGCAAGGATACATGTGTAGGATATCGACACTTGAGGGAAAATCCCCTCCCGGTAAAAAGGAAATCAAGCTGCGAAGGATATAAGAAATGGCTCTACATGGCTAGACATGAGACAAGCTTGGGATATATGGCTGAAATGCAATGTCAGGGGAGCCGGCATAAAGCTCAATAAGGAAGGAAAATCTCATGATAATGCATTCACAAGTTGACGTAAGGGAGTCATGAGGGAAATAGGCCAGCATAAGATCAAGAGGAGTATGAGGCTCTTGAGAAATGTCATGGCGGTACTATACAACGGATTCCCACACCCTAAAGGAGAAAATGTTGGCATGGGCACCAAATGCAAATAAGGCACTAACTAGGGTACCCATGTAAGGTGAAGCTCTACCCCTAGTATCATGCCACTTCTAAAGCAGTAAGAGGGTTTTGTGACATAATAGAGTGGCTTCATACCTAAGGACATGGTGATATGGTCATAAGGTCATGCAAAATGCAAACGGTGGTGAACCTAAACTATATGCCATTTTAGACATGATACCTGAGATCGGCACGAACAGGTCAATACAAAGGCTGAAACGACACTGAAAAAGGTCTTCTACATCACAAATTATGTCAAAAACAGTCCAAAATGGTTAGAAAATGCCAAAACTATAGGAAAGGGGGTAAAAATTTTCAAATATTTGAAATTTTTTCTATAAATAGTAAAAAAAATATAAATCATTTGAAACTTTTACCCATTTGAGATCTGATTTTCAATTGCAAATTCTAGGAGATCCAGCTGGCGGAATTCACAACCGTTTCTTCCAGGTATTTACTCGTGCTCTCCTCTTGCATTTTGGTATAATTTTTATAGATTTTCATGGTTAAATGAGGTTTTTAAGCCATCTCTACATCAGCGTTGCAGCCCATGCAGATATCAAGGCTTTTTCCGCGTATAGGGCTGGCTATACGCGAAAAAGGGGCTAAAACATGCGTACATACGCGAATGTTTGCAAAACAGTCGCGTATGAGGCTGTGCATATGAATTTACAAGAAACTAATGGGCAATTTTCCAAATTCTCTTGCAGGATGGTGCTAGAGTGGAGAGAGCGCGAGCATGGTGAAGTATAGGAAGCAGTAAGGGCTGACTTAATGGCTCAACAAGCTCTTCGTGCATGTGGACTCTACAAGTTTTGGTGTCTTGGTGGTTTGAGAGCCAAACCAATACTGCTACAGATGCTGGTAGACTATTAGGATCCAGACTCAGAGTCCTTCCATATAGATGGGATGTCCCTCACCATAGAGGTGGAGGAAATATACTTTATCACTGGTCTTTCTAGACGAGGGGAGGTGGTGAACCTTCGTTCCTGAGGTGGGCCAGGGGGTGGCCTGACTATCGACGAGTACATAGCAGTGTACTGTCATCCAGACACTGAGAAGGTGGGGAGTCAAGTCCCTACCAATGCTATACAGGTGCTGGGCCTAAAGGCCATATTGTTGACACTGGGAAGGATAGCCAGCTTAGCATCAATCCACCAGGCCTCGCAGCCTCTGATGTTCTATGCAGTGGAGTGTATGAGACCCACTATATACGACTGGAGTACTACACTACTGAGCAACATGAAACACCAGCTCAGTGAGTGTAATGTAGGAAGGATACGGAACTTCGGGTTCAGCAGTATTCTGATCACGTTTTTCTTCGAGCGTGTTCCATGATTGAGTCCTAGAGTAGACATTCCTCTCCACAGGGTTCGAGATCTAGCCCAACGACATTGGGAAGATGCTATGCACAGACTGGGGGGTGGTAGGGTGGCCAGCCCATATCCAGCTGACTTCTTTCCATGGTGGCAACAACAGATTGTTGCCATAGATGACTACCCCTATGCAGGGATAGATTTCTGGGGGGATCCGGATATGCCATTGCAACCAGGATCGGCAAATGGAGACATAGGTAATGAATCTCAATCCTCACTCTTTTTAAATTTTTTTGAGTTATTTAATTTTTTTTTTTTGTATTTTCTTGATTATGTGGAATCAAAAAGACATGTTTTTGCGCGACAATACATAGTGACATCTACCATTCATGTGCAGATGTAAGACCATGGCGGCCAGAGAGATTCCCTCGTCATAGACGGAGGGGAAGAGGAGATGACATCACGGGTGTGGATGCAGAGCGAATGCTCCAGAGCATTCATACCAACTTTGTGAGACTGACTCATAGAGTTCCCATGGCGCAAGTCGAGGACTTGCCTGAGACCATGCAGCGATAGGTGGTAGGTGTACCACACGCATGGGTGCATTTATTCCGGCGGATAGCTAGAGCCGTAGTGACATTCCATGATCACAACCCTCCTCCTCCTCCACAGGATTAGACACCTGGGAGTGTATATGTTTTGTACTACCGTGTACTATATGATGGTGGCTTTAAAAGCCCCAATTTTGTATCATGACACTATGTATTACCACATTTTTTATGTATATAATATTTTTTTATGGTGATCGATTTATTTATTTACATGTGTAAATGTGTTGATGATTAATTTATTATGAATGAGACAAATGCCAATATAACATGTAGTTAGCATATGAGTCAACAACTTGATTATTATTTCTTGGAATGTGTATATATGTTATACTATCAAATTGCCGTTCTAACAATCTCACACGTAAGAACCTTCTCAATAACGCCGGATATCTAACATGGTACAAACCATTGAGATGTGACACTACTAACTCTGAATCAAGACGTACCTCAAGAGATAGAACACCATGTAGGATGGAATCCCGTAGAAGCTCAATAATGACTCTATATTCAGCAACATTGTTGGAAGATGGTCGTAGACATACACCTCCTGAAGACAGTACCTAACCCATAGGAGTATAAATCACCCAAGCAGTAGAGGCTGAGTGTTGAGTGTGATGGCTTGCACCATCCGCGAATCCTATGTAAGTGGAAGATTCCATTGACATCTGCCAAAAGAAACAAAAACTAATCACAAACCTAATCACGATAAGAAAAAGACCTAACTATGCAAAGATGTACAATAATATACAACAAGCAGCCTTGGATAAAGATCATGCATAGTGTTTTTTCAGATAGAGGCCATTTCTAGGCTCCGCCAAAGCTGTCCCTTCGTAATCCACTAACTCATAGGCACCCTTCTCTAATACATGCTTGACCACGTAAGGACCATGCCACATAGGATTAAATTTCCCTGCCCCAAAGGGTTCTTTCAGTTGATCCCACAAAAGGACCAAGTCTCCTTCACTAAACACTCTTGGACGGACAGAATTATCGTACTGGACCTTAGCGTGACGTTTATTAACCTCTAGAGCCACCAAGGCATCCCGACACTGCTCATCAAGTTGCTCAAGGTGAACCAAATGCTCCTCCAAAGGTGAAGTGTCTGGTAAGAGTTCCACAACTAGCTTCAACGAAGGAATTTCACATTCAACTGGAAAAATCGAATCCACTCCATGTACAAGCTGATATGGAGAAAAACCAGTGGCAGTCTTAACCGTGGTTCGATATGCCCACAAAGCAGGATATAACATGATGTGCCAATTCGTCTTGCTTTGTGCGATGGTTCGTTGGAGAATGGATTTGAGTGATTTATTCACTGCCTCTACCTATCCATTCGCTTGAGGATAGTAAGAAGAGGAGTGCTCTTGCTTATACCCTAACTTGGATGCCAACTCCTCCATCATACGGTTCTGAAAGTGCGAGCCATGGTCAGTGACAAGCTCTTTCAGAATCTCGAACTGAGTAATAATTTGGTTGAATACAAAGTGAGCGGCTATCTCACAGTCAAATTTTACTGTAGGCATAGCCTCAGCCCATTTCGTGAAATAATCAACAGCCACTATAATGTGATGGTTCCCCCTAGCCAAAGCTGGGTTGCAATCCATAAAATCAAGCCCCCACTTAGTGAAGGGACCGTCGGTGATAATAGGATGTAATGGGGTAGGTTTCAAGCGCATGTTACATGCGAACACCTGGTAAGGGTGGCACCTCTTGACCACATCAACACAATCTTTAAAGATCGACGACCATAAATAACCCACTCTCAAAATCTTTTGATCTGTAGAAAGCCCAGATAAATGACCACCACACGCCCCTCCATGGAAATCATTCAGCACAACCTCAGCCTCATCATGAGTTAAACAACGTCATAAAAAGAATCTACCCCACGGCGGTACAAAGTATTGTCCACTATAAGGTAGTTCTTAGAGACGTGACGTAATCGTCGTCGTTCATCTCGCGAGAGGTGAGTAGGGGTCCTCTGTGTTTATATATATACTATGATATCCCCATACCATGGGTCCAACGTTGAGATTAGGAATATGTGTTCATCGACAAACGTATCTTCACAAACCAACTCCTTGTCCTCGCTCGAAAAATACGATATAAGCTCTGCAAAGATTAAATATTTCCTCGATTTTGCCGAAACAAACTCGAGATCAAACTCTTGCAGAATGACAATCCATTTATTATACTTTCCCCCAATCATCCTTCATGTGAGGACGAACTGAAATGGATTGACATGGGCGACAACCAAGGTCTGGCAAAGGAGAATATAATGTCTGAAACGCTGAACCGCATGTACGGTAGCTAAAGCAAGATTCTCGACATGAGAATAGCGAATCTCTGTGCCAATAAGGTTTCGGCTCAGATAATATATGACATGCTCTTGGATCTCCTCATCCTCTTGAACCAAAACCATACCAATCATCTCTAAAGATGCAGCCACATATAATAGAAAATCATGGCTATAATCCGGAGGACTAATCACCGAGGCCGATGCTAGGGCTCGCTTGAATGCATCGAAGGACTCCTGGGCTCGCTCATCCCATTCAAAGGGAGTATCCTTCTTCAAGAGACGCATGAAGCCTCTACTCAAATTGGCAAAGTTGACAACAAATCTTTGTAAGAAGTTTTCCATGCCTTGCAAACATTGAAGATGACGAATATTCTTCGGGGGAGACAACTGAAGTATTTCCTCAATCTTCAAAGGGTCAACTCTTATACCCTCTTTCGAAACGATGAATCCTAAAAAACGACCTGAGTTCATGCAAAAGATGCACTTATGAGGATTTAATCCAATTGAATAGTGTCAGCATATTTCGAATACCAATCTCAAGTGATAGGGATGACGCATTCTCATACGAGAATAAGCAGCAAGGTCATCCAAAAATACTTGAATAATAGACTTGAGATCGTGGAATATCAAGGTCATCGCCCGCTGAAACGTAGCTCCGGCATTTTTAAGGCCGAAAGGCATTTTCTGATATGCAAATGTTCCCCAAGGACAAATAAATACAGTCTTGTGTTGGTCCTCAGGTTTAATCTGGATCTGATTATACCTGAAAAAGCCATCCATAAAGGAGAACGCCTCGCTACCCCCACACTCATCCAAAATCTGATCTATAACTGGTGTGGGGAAGTTATTCTTAGGATAGGAACGATTCAAATCACGGAAATCAGTGCATATTCAGATCACTCCCTGCTTCTTATCGACTTGAACGGGGTTTGAAACCCACTCCGTCAAGGGAATGGGATAGATGAAACCAGCTTTCAACAACTTCTCTATATTTGCCTTAATGGCGGGTGCTTTCCTAGGATTCACGGCGTGTAAGCATTGTCAAATAGGCTTAGCATTGGGGTAAGTCTTAATCTCATGTTCGACAATCTGAGGGTCAATACCTAGCATCTCATCGTAAGACCAAGCAAAAACATCATGTAATTCCTTGAATATCTCGATATATTCCAGAATCTCAGCATGGGAACATTCTGCCCCAATATAGACATTCTCTATTGTGCCAGGATTGTGAGAAATGTTGATAGAAATCATTGCCGATATGTTTGCCATGTTTCCATCAGCCATCGGACCAGGAGAGCTTAATGGAACCACAAGACTACCAACTTTTTGACTAAGAATCTCCCTATAATCCTCATGCTCCAAACGGTCAAGTGCTAGAACAAAGTACGATCTATGATGAAGTTCCTCCCATGGTGGCTCAACTCCCGACATAGCCTCGATAATCACTTCATTTGAAGGGAAAACCATATCAAGGTAGTCGTGGGCATGAGAATACTGTACTACCCATGTCGACAGCACATAGGGGTCTTCCTCCTCCATCCGCAAAGAGGAAGAACAAGGCTTTGCAACACTCTTGATATTAGCTTGATAAGCTATCATAGCTGCAGGCAACAGCACGCTTGTCTCGACGGGCTCACTCGAAGTACTTGGTGTAGGAAGAATCCAAGGATCTTCCATATGGGTCATGCGAAAATACACCGAGGTCGTAGATGTCGAATCCTCATCAGAATAGGATCCTATCATGAGGACTAGTGCAAGACAACTAAAGCTTCCCATAAGGGATGGATACATGCCTACACCCACACTCCCAGTTGCCAGCTGAGAGTGCCCAACGATCGGGACCGAAGCTCCCGAAGATGTGAATGCCATTTGATCAATCGTTACAATATTCCTATTATGTGGAAATCATACAACGTGGAACAAGGAACAAGAAATGACTTGCATACTATACATCCAGTTCCTACCCAGCAAGAGATTGTAGTCAAGGGGCGCATCAACCACCTCAACCTCTATCGCAATGGTCTTCCCCCCCAAACGGAATTTAAGGGAAGGAAGGATACCGTGCGGCCTAAAATATCTCCCATCAAACGCAGTTAACATAGTCACTGATTTAGACAGCTCAGGAGAACCTAGACCCTTCTAATAGGACAAAGACATCACAGAAGCCACAGCGCCCTCGTCAATCACAGTACGTTTGACGATCATATTAAGAAATTCTACGTGCACCAAAAGAGACACATAGTAGGGAAAGAGAGGCTGCAGTCCTACGGTTTCAAATTTAATCACGGAGGAAGAATCATCTCCATTCACACCAAGGGCAGAAAGCAACGCTTTCCTTTGTGAAGGACAACTCTGAAGCACTTCCAATGCAGACATTGCATAAGGAGTGTGGCCCAAATCCTTGACAACTGAATAATTCTGGGCAGCTCGGGCATTTGGATTATGCCCCGAATGCTTAAGCACTAGTCTCTGGTGGATCATTCTCACTAGACTAGTCATGGGACTTCAAGTTCATATTCTGGTTATGCGGTAAAGGGTTCGTTAGCATAGCTAGGCCTTGTGCTAAAAATCTCGAAGCTTCATCAATCTGAGGGCACAAGTAAGTGAGGTGATCGTCCTTACATAACTTGCAAGGGAACTTAAACTTACATTTCGCTTGCTTGTCCCCTCCAACATTTCTACCATTCTTGTCATTATTGTTAGCATTCTCATTCTTATTCCCACCCTTTTGATTATTATTTTTACCCTTTTTTCTATTCCATCTGGGCTGCTGGTTACCCTTCTGGTCCGACGATTGCACATAAAGTACATTCACCGTTTGGGCAGGTTGAGATGAAGCCGTAGCTTGTCCCAAAGCAGATTGGTTGATTGACAACTGACCAACTTGTTTTGCAACCGAATCTGCAGGTTTCCCACTTGCACAACCCACAATGCCATCGGCATGTGGTCTAGGTTTGACCTTGGGATCGAAACTGGAACGAGGAGCATTGAGAATAATCTCATACAACAAACCGGACTAAGCATAGATCAAGTCCAGTTCCTGCACCCTAAAAATCGCTTGTTCCTCATTCTGCACTCTAGATGTGGAAACATCCTTCGCTATATATGGCAATAACGACTTGAGGAACCACTCGAGGAGGAACTCCGGCGGTATAAAGGCTTTAATTAATCTCTTCTGTCTATGCCACTCCTGAATATGATCAGAAATATGGGTGGCTTTATCTTGCCAAAATGTCGACAAGAGTTCAGTACCAACGTCATAGCGCACTGGTAGCTGGAAGTGATTAAGAAAAATCATCGCAAGGTCATCGAACAAAGTAAAAGCACCCCTAGGTAACTCTATATACCATTTCGCAGCAGGCCCTGTGAGGGTGCGTTGAAATAGTCTCAAGTGGAATGAGTCCTGATGTAATGAATTCGAAGAGCACCATAGGTGAAACGTAGTAACGTGTTCGCTCGGATCCTCTCTTGGTTTGCCTTCGAACTTAGGTATGTCTGAAGGAAGCTTGATAGGGACAGCTGGCCAAGCCGGGTCATGAGCCATAGGATCGTTCGTAAGTCTCGATAAGTCAGGAAGGTTAAGCGTCACGAAGAAAGGGAGCCTAGGATGATGAGGTTTATGGACCGCTCCCTGATTCACATAGGTTTGGTTGCCACCATGGCCTTGGCCATAGTGCCCTCCTCCCATATGACCCGTATAGGGTGGCGTGGAAGCACCATAATGAGGTGGACCTTGACTAGTAGGAGCTACAAAGCCGTAGTTAGGAGAGTAAGCAAGTTGTTGATACCCGCCTCCATAAGGTGAAGAAACCTGTCAATACTGCGTCCCATAATAGGGTCCATAGGTCATCGCATGCGATGCCCCATGAGACACTCCGTAGGTAGAAATATAGGTTCCGGAAGTAGGAATATACATACCAGAAGTAGGGATATATGCCATAGAATTAGTAATTTGACCTCTAGAATCATGAACATAACCTCCCGAAGCAACGGGCGGTATGTAAACTTGAGACACAATCGGTCTAGTAACCGCAGTACGGACCTGACTCGTAGTCATATACCAGCTCAAAGGGCCACATGAATAAGGTGGAGGATGTACATTTGAAGAACTAGGAACCGAGGATGAAGGAATCTGAGTAATAATATATGTACCACCGGCTACCATCACTCGTCTCGAGTCTAGTATCCTAATAGGATCACTAACTCTAGACCTAGGAGGGATATAAGATGGAGCTTCCACCACTGGGATGGAAGGTGCAATGTGACTAGTGCTCCCAAACCTCTCCGCATGGTAAGGAATGAGAGTGCCCCCAGGAATAATGCTAGGCTCAAAGTCAGATTCGACATGAAATGTCAAATCATGCATAGGAAAACCAGCCATACCATAACTACCATAGCTAGTAGTGGCGGGTTCAAAATGAGTCTCGGCATCCTCCAGCATGCCATACCGGTAACACGTCAAAGGGGAATCAGCCCTAGAGTGAGTAGGTCTATCATGCATGGCTCCTATCTCAGAAATCACAGGATCGAACTCAGCTAAGTCGGGTGAAGGATCGTAAGTAGGAGTAAATTCCCCATCGTCAACACGAATGGGAGGAGGTGGTTCAGGAATATCCTCTGAATTGTCTCCCATGGTGTGTTAATCAATGTGCGACATAGTCCGCCTGGACTATCTAGGTCTCTCTCCCAAAGGAGGAGGAGAAGTAGAAGGTGGAAGTCCTGCTAAACAATGAGAACAGCGCGAAACCGCACTCGAATCCACAATGACTCAAAAAATAGCAAAGACTCTCTATTTACACAAACCCTAGGCCAACTAGCGTGCATAGAGCAATCACCAACAAAATCTAAAGCCAAATGCAAGCAAACAAGGGCTGGATAAGTGAGCTCCCAAATTAAACAGGTATGTCTCGCCTAGGAGAGGCTTGAGACTCCCATACACAACAAGCGGAGGTACGTAACCAATTATTGTGGACCTCAGCTTTAACGCGTAAAGAAACTGTGCTGTCCAACCCCAACCTGGCCGGGACACCTACAAAATAACCTCTACAAGTACTCCCTCGATATCCTAGGTAAGGCCACTAAGGTCACCTCAATATAATCAATGCTCAGGCGGACAGTCGCAGGCGGGATTGACCGTGTGGGCAACGTAGCAAAGCCTGAAACTCTCGAAAGAGCCCCCATATACGAATAAAATCCTGGAAATATCTTCGGTGCTACTCAGTTATGACTAGGGGTCATCCCAATCAATAACCACTCACACTGCCTCATGCTTAACTCCCATTTGAGAGGAGGATCCTGAGAACAATAGTTATACCAAGGATTTCACACACTCACCTGGACAGACACCTAGATGTTGTTGTTTAGTGATCTTGGAGAATTGACTTACAATGAACTATTCCAAGATCCTAAAACCTAAGCTTGTTGGTGCACCCTAGAAAAGAAAAGAGTGTAATTCATTTTATTTAGCGTTGATTTTAGTTGGCTTTATTACTCAAAAATAGGATATGGTCGTGCAACTAGTGGTGTTATGACGCAACAAGAAGTAAAATGCACACCTAACAATCAATGCAAATGCATTGTGTCCATGAAAACAGGGTATGCTACTACGTGAAATGCACAATTCTTCTTCAAATGATGAATGCAAATTTTCCTATATGAAGTCCTAACTAGTACTCCAAAGCAAATCTAGATCTAGTGCAAGTACAATACAAAGTGCAAAATGAAATGCATGATGATAAGCAATTTTTTTTGGATTTTTTGAAAATAAAGCAAAAGAATGATCCTACAACCCCCAGACTCTGCAAGCACACATAAACAGTATTCAAGCAAAGCACTAAGGTAAAAGAACTCTAAAGCACTAATCTCAAACAAAAAATTGAAAATGCCATGACAAGAACTTTCCTAAAAAAAAAATTAGGCTAAAAAAAACGTTTCTGGTCAGAAACAGAGGTCTAAACAGACTCAGGCAGTGCCAAAGGAGACTCAGCAACTATCAGAATTCACCCAGCAACCAATTATCTTCCCAAAAAAGGAAAAAACAAGGGTATACACGACTATTCGCAGTAAACCTGCGTGTATACGTGGAAATCGCAGAGGAAACCACATGTATACGCAACTGTAAGTCAAAAACCCGCATACAGGAAGAAAAGGTGCATAAAACCAAGGCAAACAAACAGGCTGAGACAAACTTCACACCAATCATACTCTACCAGGCATACATGCCTCCAGACCCGACACAGAAACAAGAGAGAAAGAGCAATTCAAATACATTGAACGCCGAGAAATCAACCCCCAAAGGATAACTACTAGGAACTCTCCAGCGGAGTCGCCAATTCTGTTACGGAGAGAAATTCCTATGGCTTGGGGTACCACAATAGATAGCTTGACTCCAGAAATCAATCCTTTCCAATGTGCAATAGAAATTAAATGTCTAACACTAAAGGATTAGACCTCGTACCTTATTCCAGACGGTTGAAGTAGATCCCCATTGAGCTTTCCAATCTTCAGCTTGAATTGATATATTACTTCCTCAACAACAAGTAAACAATACAAGCATACTATATATCATGGTGTTATATCTATTCTAGCATATATAATCAATAATGTAAAAGCATTTTACATAATCCCATGGATAAAATATTCATTTAAATACACATCATTGGACAGGAAAAGATATTTCTATTAATATAAATAAGATATTACAAGATAGATACAACCTCTAATGGCACAGCTTGCGAACCGGAGAAAATGAATCCCCCACTTGGGCCTCCACCACTTCAATCCTCCATCTCTCGATAGCAAGCTCACAAGCAAAAGGCAAGCTTGGGAAGAACACCAAAGTGCTCTAAGGGACAAAGGGATGCAGACTCAAGCATAAGTTCCGACAACAATGGACTATAGTTTCTTTGCTCTCAATTCTCTCTTATGCCTTCAATGTACCAAGGGGTTCCTTATATAGCTTTCAAAGGGATAATGAAAGGTCGAATCTGAGTGATCTCAAGGCATATGGAAGGCCAGGAGTCAAATGAGTAGGATCCATGTCAAGGAAAACTCTAGAAGGATTTGGATTATGCACACATCCCGATGTATGCGGTTATATGGGTCAAATCCGTGTATGTACGCGGTTATAGGGTTAAAAGCCACGTATATCATTTTTCGTATGTTTGTAGGGATGATCAAGGAAACATCAAAGGACAAAAAGTGGTCCATAGGGTCTAAGGATTCTGCAGCAGGACAGGGGAAGGCCATACAAAGTTTGATTCACCTAGAGTGGTGAAATCCGCTATAACAATGCTCTTCCATTGAGATAGAACCCTTTAAGAATCGGGAAGATGAGAAATATTAACACATTAGATTTCATCATTGTCCCTGAAATATTGTTTCACCTTTATTGTTTTATGTATAATTTGTCATGTGTTTTTCTTGTCATTCCTATTGACATACATTTCAATATTATTATGTTTTCTCATCCAAAACCAACACATTTGAAATAGCAGGATTCTAAACACTTGCATATGGAAACTATTAGTTTCCATTCTGATAGATTGCACATCCACCTTGGTTTTCCTACAACAATGCCTACAGATGTAATGTTATGTTACCAAAAACAAGAAATGAGAAATGCAAAAAGAAAAGGGAATGGTACATGAAATGGGTTTTGGAGGTTTCACATAGAAGAAACAAGGAGAGAGAGAAAAAAACACTAATGGTGAAGAAGAGCACGGAGATCATAGAGCCTGGATACAGTAAAAATGCAGTCTAGGTTGTCAATGGGTCTTGATTTGTGGGTCAAGTAGGTTTAATTACTTGGTAAAACTTGTTGTAAACAAGAGCTTGGTTTGTTTGTATGCGAGGTAAAACTTGTTGTAAACAGGAGCTTGGTTAGTTTGAACTTTAAATGCCAAGAGGTATTTAATACAACCAAAAAATCCTAGCAAGTCCTCTTCAGTAAGGCCTAAATATTTGATAATTAGGGTTAGTCTTCCAACCAAAACAAAAAAGAATTATAGAATTCCCACATCTTTACACAAAGAAATCTAGAAACTAAGAACCAGTTCGCAAACTACAATGGATGATCAATGATTGATAGAGAAGGACTGAGACCGAAATCATGTATATAAAAAATACAAATGAATTAAAATGGAACTGGGAAGAGGCTAATCAAATGCCAAGATAACATAGAAAAAATGAAAATTTATCATGAAATTACACAAAAAAATCTGGTCATCCGTACCTTCAATTGCAATTTCTGTTGTCACATATGGAATAGAGCCAAGATTGAAGTGAAATTCAATTTCCTGAAGAATTGAATTTCTGGGCTTGAAAAGGTGGAGAAGATGACAAACTGGTTAAAATGGATTGAACCCCACACTTTCACAACCACACCAATAATATCCATCACTCTCAGGAAACTCTTTTATTCCAGGTTCTCGTGGCTGATAGAGAGGGTTCCCCCAAAGGGACAATATCATATGCAAACAATAGTAGTGCAATTAGGACATGGTGTAAAAAGAAACCATTACCATCATGGGTGTTCTTCTAGAGGTGTATCTCTTTTTTCTAGTCCATCAGTTTAAATCCAAACTGTACCAATGTAAATCTGAAATAATTTCAGGGATAGGGGGCAACCCTGGTTAACCCAATTAGTGCTCCCGATGAAGTGAGAAAACCTCCAAGATGTGGGAATTTGTCATATAACTATCATAGAGCCTCATAATAGCAATAGTCACATTCTATTCAACAATGATACTGTGAAGTTCTCATGATTCATTTCCTAGTTTAAGTTTCTTTAAAGTCTTCATGCTTTGTGTGATTGTCCATTTCACCTATTTGAAGGTATGCAATGTATTGACAATTGAGAATTGATTTATTGCTCTTGTATATGTGGCATTTAGTTTGCCAATCTATTAATGTCTAGTGTTCCTGAATCACAAATTATGAAACTAATTTTCATATTGTTGCATTGCAGGATTTATTCTACTCTGCTCTTCGTTGTGCATGAGAAATAATGATTGTTGATGATGGATCAAAGAACTTATCGAGGGTTGTAAATAGAAGGCTAAGTGCACTAGCTTTTCATATCAGAGAGTATTATTGGATTGATATGATAAAGCTCAATGAAATTTATAGATACAAGACAGAAGAATATACCCCTGATGCTGTCAACAAGTTCAATATTTATCCAGAAAAAATTCCATCATGGCTTGTTAATTGGATGCTTGATCAAGGAGGATTCCTAATTGGCAACCTTCAGCTTGCTCACATGGATTTTAGGTTTTTGTCCTTGGGGAATCTTTGGTCTATAGTAACATCTCTAACTACTCCAGAACAGGATATTGAATCTTTGGGCTATATTGAACCTAATTGAGAGCAAATGGGATGATCTTGTGGGAAGCATGCCTATGAAAATATGCTTTCCTCCATTGGAATATGAAGAGTGGCGAATTATCAGTGGCAATGATCCAAAGAATACGTACTGCTCTCTCCTTTTGCTTATATTGATTGTTAATGTGCATGGTTTTGTACATCGGGATTTAGAAGGGAAACATATAGAAATTTAATGTTCAGGGTTGTGTTTGCATTCCATGTTCACTTTTAATATTGAAGTCATATATGAGTGCTGAAGGACAAGATGGGATTTTGTAGTTGCATTATGTGTGTTGTATGTTGGCATGTACCTACTGTAAGATGCTGAAAAAGTATTATGTTCACCTATCCCAATGTTGCCATCTGCTTCATTTTTCCTGCTTTATTTGTGATTGCTTGCTATGGGATAGAGCTAATACATGTAATATAAGCATAAATAAAGATCCTAGAAATGGATGGAAGTAGAAAAGGAAAAAACAAACACATGCATGAATCACTTTTTAGCTTAGGATTTCTATTCATGGCCTTAATAGCTGTGAAATATGATGTCGAAAAAGTGTTATGTTCACCTGTCTTATTGCTGTCATCTATGATCATCTATCCTACATTGTTTTTGATTGCTTGAGATGGAACATACCTAACGCATGCAATATAAGCATACATAATGATTCTAGAACTGGATGGAATTAGAATTGGAAAAAAATACATGCTTGAATCACTTTTCAACATAGGATTTCTATTTTGTGGTATTAATAGATGCAAAATATGCCATGTAGGCCTTGGTCATATCATAATGGAGGATCATGGCACTTCTTTGGCAGGTACCATCTCATCCATATTTACTGTAATCGTTACTGTTGAAGGTGTGGTGTTCTAACTTGTGTTTCTAGATGCAGTTTACTATTGCATGCATAAAAATGGGGAGGCCAGAACTAGCAAGTAAAGCATTAGAAATTGCAGAGAAGAGGATTTGGAAAGACCGGTGGCCAAAGTATTATGACACCAAAACAATGATATTTATTGGCAAGCAGGCTCAACTGTACCAAACCTGGTCAATTGTTGGATACCTTGATGCCAAGTCATTCCTAGCTAATCTAGAGATAGCATGTATGTTGGAATGTGAAGAGGACCTTGCCATCATGGAAGGATGTTCATGTCCCATAAGTGCCATCCCATATAGAAAATGTTCATGAAATGCAATGCGAGCACAGTCACCCATTCTTGTATAGA
This sequence comes from Pseudotsuga menziesii, assembly GCA_001517045.1. NCBI lineage: Eukaryota > Viridiplantae > Streptophyta > Pinopsida > Pinales > Pinaceae > Pseudotsuga > Pseudotsuga menziesii. The sequence goes on from LPNX011093805.1 coordinate 227,475, forward strand.
AATATCCCAGGAAAACAATTCTTTGCTATTTATTAGCTAGAATATCCATTTATCATATTTAACCCAATTTGTAGAGGAATTACAAGCCCTCTAGTAGTATTTTAAATGCTAGAAAGCAGATTTCTCTATTTGAGGTAATTGTAATTAAATGTAATGTTAAAATCGTCAAAATTTGTTTGAAAGGAACACTCCCAACACCATTGCTTGTAACCTTTTTATATGAAAAAATTTGGATGTCGAGAGCTCATTTTATCAACAAGACTTATAACAGATTGTGCGGGTCTAAATCCTGCATGTAACAAAGCCAACAACTTAATATGGAACTCAGAAGCTAAAAAGAGTGATGGGATTTTAATGCAAGGAGTACCACAATATGTTTAGAGATCCACAATATGTTTAGAGATCCGGTGGAATGATTTGCAACAAGCCTTTCTTATTGAAAGTTCCACTTGCACAATGACCACTTCGCAACAAGTTTTTCTTTATTGGATTGAACTGATTCATCATATTATCACATTCCATGTTTTGTGCAAGGCTCAATTTAGTCACTAGATGCTTAGGAAATTTAGTGTAAAGAGAAAATATAGCGGGCTTGTATTCTAGAGTTTTTTTCTTTTATTTGGATGTTTTATCATGACGTGAATATCGATTTTCAATTCTATTAAGTACACATCTCTTGTTACTTGTATCATGGAAATGAAGGAAACAAGGATTGGAAAGAGTAGCGGTGAAAAACCATGTCCAATCCGATATTTATCCTTATTGTAAACAATCCATTGTCTTTGGTTTTTGTACCCTGTCTAGTACGGGGATAGAGATTTCCAAGATCAAATTAGTATGCACCGAGATTGAATATATCTCTATAATGATGGAACTCAAGGGAGCATAGTGGACAACTAGGGCTTTTGATGGAAGATTCTGTTGGGAACTCCTATAGGGTTTCAGGCTCTCCGATCCCACCCTTGGCTGAAAAAAATTTATGCAATATTTTCAAGATGAAGCTCAAATGTGGTTCCCCTTTATGTAGAAAGATTCCATGGAGGAAAACACCCGAAAATCAATTATTGAAACCTATCCTAATGATGTCATGAGAAATCACAAAATTGATGATGGTTAACGTCCACTCAGACCAAACTTTGGTCAAACTTTGGTCTTTAGGACCCAAAGAAACATCATAATGGCCAGCCTCAGCATTGAGATCTCTGTTTTCTATTTAGAACCTTACTTTGGAGAATTTCGCAAGTATATATGATATTTCTGAGTCATATCATGCAACTTATTTGCATCATATGTGTGTTATGTACTTTCTGGAGTGCCATGAACAGATGTCTAACATGTCCGGGTAAGGAAAACTTCTACATAACTGAACAGTTGCAGTGAGAGACAAGCACTTTTCAGGATCTATCTAATTTTTTATAATCAATTTTCTGTGCAGCTATCCTTCCCTTGTAGAATTATTACTACCAGAGATACGTGATTAGTTGTTTAATATATTAAGGCCACAACCTAATATGCTACATTGTCAATACACTACATAAAAAAATAGATTTACTTCAATTCAAAAATATTTCAATTGAACTTTTAACTATAATAGACTAAGCATAGGGTCCTCAACGAAGACGGTGAAACCAGAGAATTGTTCCATCACAATTTTTCGCAATAGATCTAAAAAGATGATAGATCAAAAACATGAGGTACATGTTTCTATATCAGTTTTTAAGAAGATTGTAGATAAAAAACATGAAGTGCTCTTGAGAAAAATTATATCAGTTTTTATGGAACATTTTCCTTTGAAAATTAAAATTGCATTAGATCTATATGCTAAAATGCAATTTCCAAAAACAGTCAGATATGTGAGTTCCATAATGAATATGATATAAGTTGATCCAAATCTGACAGGTGGTGCCCAACCACCTGGGAAAAGAGCATACCATGGGACAAACATACGAGGCAGGATGCTTAACCTCTTTCCTATAAATGTGCAGCGAGGCCTGTATTGGATGCAAATACTAATGAAAGGAAAACCATCATCTCATATTCATCTAGGGTAGGTTGCGTAATTTGTTCCCTTCCTTTTGAACTTTATTCAAGAAAAAAGACACAGCTAGTTAAAATAGGTCATTTATTGAAATTTGAAAATCCACTAGATGGTGGAAAAGAAAGAGATTACCGATTGTAAGGTCATCTTCAAGCCAATTGGAGAAGATCTTCTACCAAGGAAGTTTTGATAAAATACATGGATTTGGATGGGGATCTTGTTACTATTACAAATAACAACTACAAAAGAGATTAGATTGGCAGAAGCTATTGTAGCTTAGCTTGCTGAGCAGAAAAATACAAGGAACTCAAACTCAGGCTCTGTATAAGGTATGCAATGCTCATTAACAAACTAAACGATCAACCAAACAATGAGGGTCGAAGCACTACAAACACAATAGCCTGCTGGAGGCAAGATCCAGGAAAGGAGGCCATGGAATGGCATGCCACAAATATTGCCTAAAATATAAGCAAAGCAAACAACTAAGTGAATCTTAACTGCTGCAACTGCAAAAAAGAACCTAGATCAACAAGGAAACATCAGTGGGTTAGCAGCTATTGGCTGGACCAGGAAGGCGCATAAAGGGTGCAACATATTACACCAACAAAACTGAACTACTGTACATGCCAAAAACTACTTTAATGATGAAAGAGTGTCCCTAAGGATGCATCTCCATGCCCCATGATGAACACTGTAGTGCTAGAACTTAACTATTTGGCTAAAAATGTTTTGTAGACATTATAGTGTGTGTATGCATGTGTGTTTGTATTTTGGTGTCATGTTTGTCGCTTTTCTATAGGTGACCACTGCTTAGGTGCATAGAAAGATTTTGTAACCCCCATTTAGGATTTAGGATCTCCATCTAAAAATAGGTAGTTATGTAATGTGGCAAAGGCATGTAAACACCTGGTCACTATTTAAAGGCTCTCGATCCTATAAAGAAAAAACATTGCAAGTTATGTGAAAGTTATATGTCTATAGTAAAACCACAGGTTTTAGGTTTCATATCCAATACAAAAGATAAGCATACCTTATGGCCCAAAAAACCAGGACTTCAATAGTCATTTTCTAGTTATATATGAATAGGACAACAAGTAGATGGTTCAATATAAGGCATTAAAATTTATTGATATTCATTAGATTGAAATTTATGACATCTCCAAGCCTCAGAAGGAAGACACTGGACAACATGCCATTGCATCTGGAACTTCAGTCCATTGGAAGAAATAACATCATTGCAATACCAAAGATATAAAGGACAAGATCTAGGGACAGAGCTGTAGATAAAACCTAGGTACATCTACCCTAGATTCCATTCATATATGCAATCCAAGTGTCAGCATGCTTGAGCCCCCTTCAAAGTAAAATCATCAATGTGCGAGGAGAGGAAAATATCACTACAAAAGCTATATCAACCTCTAAGTCCACCCCACATGTCATGTATAAGTGTCAGCATGCTTGAGCCTCTTTGAAATTCAAATCATCAATGAAGAAGAGGAGGAAAATGGCACTACAAAGCTACACCAACCTCTAGTTATACCCTATTTATCATGTATAAAAAACCATTTTCTCTCATAGTTTGGTTGTCTTTTGCATACTTGGAAGTCTCGACCAGACAAATGATTTGGTCTTTCCTTGTTTTAGTTCTCTTGTGTCCTAGGGGTAATGAATTCAAAAGAAGGCACATAACTCCATATCATGTTCCAGTTGATCCACAATGGAGAACAAAGTAGGTAAACGAAGACAAGCCTCCCTTCCATCAACAGTAGCAGAAGGATATCATAATTCACCATAGCCTTTGAATGAAGATAATCTCCATCTCAGAGCTATTAGGCTCTTTAATGTATATTTTGATTTCATCATGAAATAGAAAATATCAGATTTTTTCTTTGGAAAAAAAGAAGAAGATAATTTCCATCTATCTATAGATATGTGTAAATTCAATTGTAAGGATCGTAACTCTATTACAATCATGTTTGTTGCAAAGGGAAAGTTCCAAGTTTCCAACAACTTGAGGATCCTAGTTACATTGATTTTTAATCAGGTTTGGCATTTAAATGAATGGTATGTTACACCCTAGAAAATAGTTCTATGTCCGATTTAAATGAACAAAAAATGGACAAAATAAGAATGAATATGAAGGCATACCTTGTAACAAGTAGTCTTTCAAATAATACTTTGACCATGTCTAGCCCTTTCTTTACAGAGACTTGGGTTCAAACCACCTGGAGAACATGTTGTTGTGCCAATGCAGCCATTTTGTTGTGTTATCCACTTATCTTGTTATATGTGAAAGAGTTGATAAGTCTAGGTGATTTTTCCAAGGCAAGCATGTCAGGTCAATTGCAATTCCTAGTAATTTTTGCAGGAGAGAGAGAGTTAATGAGTCTAGGTGGTCTGTCCGAGGCAGGGAAATGAGGCCAACTGTAATTTCTGGTGGTTTTTACAGGAAAGCTAATGCATAGCACAAAACATACTTATTTTATAAAAGATTGAACCATGTAATGGAAAACTGGCATTTGGAATTAAAGCAGGAAAATAGGAATAATCAAGGGAAATTGGAAAAGTTTTAAAGGTCATCCTAGGGTCTAAATGCTAAACTGAATTCTATAGAAATAAATTCTCAAGTTGCTTGATTATGTTTACTTACAAAAAGAAGAACAGAGTTAGTTAAAATCCAAGCTAACCAAGTTGGACTTGTACAGAATCCAGATGCACACACATTTTATAGTGTTTCTATAAAAAAGAGAAACATTGTCCAGTCTGCAGACCATGATACAACATAGAAATTCATAAAAAGAAACAACATACAGGTTTGGATTAAAAGTATAATTTGTAGACAGTATTCACTTGGGAACAATGTTGTCTTGACTAACAAAAAAGTAAATGTTAGAGTTAGCTAACATATCATGTGTAAGAGTGTGGGAAACCTCATTTCATCTTTTCATCTCTTACTTCTCTTTCTTCTTAAATAGATGGAGATGGTTACGACCATTTTGGATGTCAACAAAGTGGCATTCAAAGCTAGGTAAACTACAAATATATGAGTCATGACCTGCAAATGAAAATTGAAGTACCTCGATTTCAATTGCAATTCCTAGTAATTTTTGCAGGAGAGAGAGCTAACGAGTCTAGGTGGTTTGTTTGAGGTAGGGAAATGAGGCCATCTATAATTCCTGGTGGTTTTTGCAGGAAAGCTAATGCATAGCACAAAAACATACTTATTTTATAAAAGAGTGAACCATGTAATTGAAAACTGGCATTTGGAATTAAAGCAAGAAAAGAGGAATAGGCAAGGGAAATTGGAAAAGTTTTAAAGGTCATCCTAGGGTCTAAATGCTAAACTAAATTCTATAGAAATAAAATTCTCAAGTTGCTTGATTATGTTTACTTATAGAAAAAAGAACAGAGTTGGTTAATATCCAAGCTAACCAAGTTGGACCTGTATAGAATCCAGATGCACATACATTTTATAGTGTTTCTATAAAAAAGAGAAACATTGTCCAGTCTGCAGACCATGATACAACATAGAAATTCATAGAGAGAAACAACATACAGGTTTGGATTAAAAGTCTGATTTTTAGAGAGTATTCAATTGGGCACAATGTTGTCTTGACTAACAAAAAAGGAAATGTGAGAGTTAGTTGACATATCATGTGTAAGAGTGCAGGAAACCTCATTTCATATTTTCATCTCTTGCTTCTCTTTCTTCTTGAACAATTTGAGATGGTTACAGCCATTTTGGATGTCAACAAAGTGGCATTCAAATCTAGGTAAACTACAAAGATATGAGTCATGACCTGCAAATGAAAATTGAAGTACCCCGATTCAACAAAAGAAATCCCAATGGAAACTATTTTTGAACTTTTTATCCAAGACCAGTGGTATGGACTGTATGGCAGATTTAGTTGGCTCAAAATAGGACTCCCTTCCAATATATGACAACACCTAGGAGTCCCATCTCTTTGAGATGTCCTAAAGGATAAAATCAAAAGAAAAGAGGCCAATGTAAAATTTAAATTGCTTGCGGAAACTCTCAGTCAAAGAGAATGACATATAAACTTTAATTGTTTCTACATATTAAGAAGTACATATTTTGTACCATGTTTGATGTTATATAGGGTCATATCATGTGCAAGGAGGGATTGTTGGTTGACCAAGCCAAGATATCAGTCATCATGAATTGACATAGACCCAGGAATGTGTCTACATTAGGACACACATTTGGAAACCAATGTTGTCTTGTTGTTGTCTGTCTATGAACCACAATAAGCCTCTCATCCTCCACTGGGCATTCTCATAGGGGAGAGGCTACAGGTAAAATGGATTAATCAATGGGAAACCTCCATAGGGAGAGCCTTGCATACCCTCTCAATCCATATGGGTCCTTAAATCATGACTTTGAAGAGGATTTGAGAGTGAATCCAGTTGTGGCAGAGGTTGGAATCATTCTATCTAAATCTAACTCACCTAACACAGTGCTACAGTGATTCAAGTATCCCATACATGACACATAAAACCCCAAAATGGGTCACAATATATATATATATATATAAGATGGGCATTTTTTTAATAGTTACAAATTCCAAATAGACATTCATCAATGATCAAACACAATTTCCAAGAATACAGTGTACAACATAGATTCATAAGTAACCATAAACTGTAGGTTTTCCCTTCGATGTCATCAAAGTATTACATAGATAAAATGATAGATGAGATTCAAGAATTCCATGGGAAAATACAAAATAGGGAAGTAGATAAATTCCTAGCAGTAACAGCAGCAGTACCACTATCGGTTGGACAGGGAGGAGGAGGAGGACCACTACCATCGATATTGATCCCCTTCCTTTGAGCTTAAGTAGTAGCCCTTAATGATTAAGGCATCATTTTTATTTGTAAAAGAACATTGTTGTTAGTGAAATGACAAACAAAACAATATAATGGTAGGCTGTAGATGCTATATCATTCTCTATTCTCCAATATCCTTCTCTGATAGGGTTTTTGTGAAAAATTATGAGTGAAATGGGTAAAAATGCCCCATTATTTCACCATTGGGAACATTTTTTCCATCCTGCAAATATAACTTGTAGGGACATGTCTTTCCCATGAGTCTCATGTGGGATACGTATCCTATGCAGAACACCTATTCCATATGAGTCTGACTAATGGAAGGGAAAATCGGCACATCAGCATGTTCGATTCACAATAAGTATTAAGGAGGGAAAATATTAGGTATGTTAGTTCTAAAGGAGTTTTATGGATTTATTATTTGCATTGTTAAGAAAAATATGGGAAAGAATGCAATATATTTCCCTATACAATGTTTGAATTCTAGGTGTACATAGTACATACTACAAATTGCTATTGCAAGAGGATATAACACTACCTCTGTGTAGGGTGAATCCAAACTAGTCTTCCTTCAATCCACAAGGGGCTGGTGCACTATAGGAAAAATAATATTGTCCGTGACTAAGAAACATAAATGCATTATTTATCATTTCAATCAACTTCACATAACGCACATCCAAAGGAGGTTTAACTCAAGAGAGAATAATCTAGCTAAGAAGTTTATAGAATAAGAGAAGGTTTATTTATGTGCTAAGAAGATTTCAAAAGGAGGCAGGCTCTTCCTCCCAATCATGACATCTCCAAGCCTCAGAAGGAAGACACTACACATCATGCCGTTGCATCTGGAACTTTAGCCCATTGGAAGAAATAACATCGTTGCAATAACAAAGATATAAAGGACAAGATACAGGGACAGAGCTTTAGATGGAACCTAAGTACATCTACCCTGGATTCCATTCATATATTAAATCCAAGTGTCAGCATGCTTGAGCACCCTTCAAAGTCAAATCATCAATGTGTAAGGAGAGGAAAATATCACTACAAAAGCTACATCAACCTCTAAGTCCACCCCATATGTCATCTATAAGTGTCAACATGCTTGAGCCTCTTTCAAATTCAAATCATCAATGCAGAAGGGAAGGAAAATCTCACTACATATCTACACCAACCTCTACTTCTACCCCATTTATCATGTATAAATAAACTATGTTCTCTCATAGTTTGATCGTCTTTTGCATACTTGGAAGTCTCAACCAGAAAAATGATGTGGTCTTTCCATCAAACAAGACAAGCTTATAACCCATGGATTTTTTCCCATTGGGTTTTGAACTTAGGTCATTAGTATGCAACATTATCGGAACCGGACCGGAACTCACAAAACTTGCCGATCTGATCGGTTTACAGGTTTGGTCGGTTCGGTCAGTAAAAAAATTTCCTCAGACCGGATTTTTTTCCAAACCGAGTACGGAACCAGTCAAAACCGACCAAAACTGGTCGAACCAGTCAAAACCAGCTGGTTTGTACTCTGGCGTATGGCCGTGGACTGGGAACTTATGGAATTCAATTTAAAAAAAAAAAACACAAAATAAAACCTAACCTATGCTTCTAACCTAACCCTAACCTATGCTTCTAAGCTATGAGTTTATGAACATGGAAGATATTAATTATAATAGGGGAGTGGTTTATGAAACCAAATGCCTTATTGTTTCTTTCTATATTAGATTTCCACATGGAATTTTGAATACTGGAGATACAATGCCCATTTATGGAAAAACTAGGGTGTGCATTAATGGTGGATGGTTTAACTTTTCAATCATCATTGACTCATGTGGAAATGTTCCTAGATCTTGGACCATAAATTCAAAGATTGATGATGCAAGTGATTGGTGTTCACTTTGGATGGTGTTCCTTAGCCAAGAAAGTTTTTAAGGTTTGAAAGAGTGCATAAAATTATTTGTTGTAAGCACTAGAATCTAATTCATCCAAAGAAAACATCTGTAAGTATTATGTTATCTACACTTTCTTATAGTGTTCCATTTTTTAATAGAAAATCTAGATTGCACACACCATTATATGTGTATTCATCATCACTGGAGATAACCTTAATTATATTGCACTTATCCTCTTCCAACTGAATAACACAGTTGTATATGTTTTCAAAGGATTGAGAACAAGAGGTCTCTCCCAAATTTGCATTATTTGCTACTTCATCCTTCCCACCACATTTGCTAGTTATGCAGTCATATACTCTAGATTCTAAACCAAACTCTGACTTGTATGAGCATAGTATTTTCTACAAACATCGTGTTTTGCACATAGACACCCTAAATTTCATGTGAAGTATAGTATCTACCATTATCATGAGATATCCCCTCTTGCATTATGATAATACCATTGATCCAAAATAGATTATTTTTTCCATGCAAGCAGTAAAGAGAAATCTCTTCAAAGCATTCATCTTCAGATTCATCAATTCTAGACACTTATTTACCTAATTCTTTTCTACTCTCAAATTGAAGCACTAGAGTGGCATGGAAATTAGTACCAATACCACAATCAATATTACCAAAAGTACTAAAAGCTTGTAACTAGGAATATGCAGTGGATATAGACACCATGAATATTCAAAGTTGAAGGCTCAAATATGGTATCATAAGTGTCAACTACCTAATATAGAATCATGGACTGTATCCTTTGAAATCTAAACGTATTGCATTGCATTTGGGAATGATTTACAGTAAAAGGATCCCCTGGTGATAGACATACCTTATGGGTTATAGACAATGAACTCTACCTTTCTCATTGTAAGGAAGATTTGTGAGATTTGAAATATTCTTATCACCTTGATTTGGTGGAATGGCATGCCTAGAAACCAGGTTATCGTCTTCAGAGTAAACAACAAGATAGTACATAATTAGAATGTTTCTGGAAATACAACCTTCCATTATAAAGTACAATAGACTTAAGTTATCTACTCAATATTTACTTAGTCGAGATTCCTGTTGTATCCAAATTACCATGACGTGGTACTGTGCACTAAAGCTCTTTTGAAGGTGAATATTGCCAATTCTAGTCAAAACTTGAAGGCAACTTCCCCTAAAATATTGATGTGGTAGTGCCATAATTCATGTTTACATATTTTATGGTAGATATAAATTAGGTAGCATTGTACCTAAATAGAGACTTATATACATAAGACAATTGAGTTAAGGACAAAGACAAACTTTGGTATAAGTTATTTTATATCATAGTAAATGAAAACTGATTTACTAGAAAAGAAAATCCAAAATACAGCTTGTTAAATCCTGGTTCTATCACCAACCAAATGTTTGGGATGAATTGAGAGTAATATAAAGAAATGGGAAATGGAAAATAAAGTGAATGGAAAGACAATTGCTAAAATGTTGAACAGCATGACAATGAAATCTCAAGCTCTAAAATGGATGAAAAAAATACTTGAATACATTCCACTAACTATTTGTTGTATGTACAAATGCTAAAGTAGTATAAGTAAATGGGAAATGAACAAGAAATATAATCAAAATACAAGTTCTCAAATGTTTCTCAATATGACATTGAATGAAATCTTAAGCCTCAAACTAGATGGCAAAAAACTGAAAACATGCTCCACAAGTTGTTGCTCCAAGTAAAAGTGCAAACTTACTACCAAGTAAGAAACTATTGAATTAGACTATGAACACTCATGAAAATATGGAAATCGAACATGATACTGGAAACACTTCAAATATTCATTAAGTGAACTATGAATGAATCATTGTAGCAAAAAACCCATGTTAGTCACTCAAATAATTTAATTTTAGTGGCCAAAAGGGTTTGAATATCTTCTTATTTTGTTTCAAATGTTATATTACAATTTCCATGCAATATCATTGGAAGGAAGGTTATCTATTTTGTTTCCTTGAAAAAATTTGAGGGTTTTCCCACCATTCGAATGACCTACCAAGTTTCCCCCTTTTCCAATTTTGAGCAAAATTTCTAGAAAACTAAAAATTGGTAAAAAAAAACACCGCTTTCGAACTCTACCCTTGTCCCTTTTGGATTAGTCCATTGTTATGGATTTTTTTCATTTTCCCCATTAACCCATAGACTAGGAATTTGGTTATTTAATACTTGTTTTATGACCTAATTTTCTACAATCGACATTAGAAAAGTCACCAAGTTTTGATAAAGGTTTATCTTTGTGTGTGGGTAAGAATCTCAATGTTTTTTAGAAGAATTAAATGGAGATTTTGTGAAGCCAAAAATGGGAAAATCCTTTATGATGGATTATATGTTTAAAGTATTTGTTGTCCAATCAAATTTTCAGACTCATTATGGGGAGAAAACAAAGCTCTCCATAACATTGCTTCATGTTAAAGATGTTATGAACTTAACTATATTTGATGTCCTAAAGGATTAAGGGGACAAGATATAGAGATACCCTACATTAGTTGTTGGAAATCATAGATCTTATGATGGAAATATTTTTTACAGTACCCATCAATATGAACTTGAGTCTTGAACTGGTAGCAACAAAAAATGAAATGGCACAATTTTGCAAGATCCAACAAATGAAGCTCGTCCTATGCCTTTCACAGATGGTGATAAACAATAATTTTCTTAAAAAATAATTGGGATAAAACCAAACACAAAATGGAGAGTTGAAGTAGTGATGAGCTCTCTATGCATATAGAAAAATTACTATGATTACTATTTAACAACATCAAGCATATTATTTCTATTAAGGATTCTAGGAAGAAAAGTTCTACAAATTGTGCCATTGGAATATGATTCAATCATTGAGTCGCATCCTACAAGAGATGCATATTGAGCTAAATGTCAAGTTCCAGATCATAGGTTCTCCATGCAAATGCTGGGTTTTTCTTTGGAGGAACTCTATAACACATGATATTACACAGAGGATAGCTACTCGATATTGGAACTCATGCTATTGTTGACAATCCCAAGTTTGGCATAAGAAATGATAACCACATTCCATGAAAAGTTATCTCATTGAGGTATTCCATTAAACACATTGCAAGCATCCATCAGAGCTCCACAATGCAGCTAATTCAGTGAATTCGTGTTTCAAATTGCATCTTGAATTGATTCATATTTGTCTCCTATTGGATCATTCCTATCCTATTCTAACACTGAATAATATGGAGGCATTCTTAGGATGGAATAATCCCTGGAATGGATGCGCATATGCACCACACAAGCCCTCAATTCCTCTCAATACAGGGGTATGCTCCATATGAAAAATCACAATAACATAACAATATAATATTTTCTATAGGCATACCTTCCTTTGAGATTACATAATCCAAGACATCTACCACAACCGACCTCTAACTCCAACTCATATATTTCTTCACTGCAAATCCTCCAGATCGTCACTAATGCGTTGCATAATGATGTAGGACCTAACTCAGCTGAAGGGGTAAAGGGGAAGGATCAGGAACAACCTACCCACCTCCTTTGAGATTGCATAATCCAAGACATCTGCCATAGCCAACCTCTAACTCCAGCTCAGATATTTCTTCACCGCAAATCCTCCAAATTGCCACTAACGTGTTGTATAATGATGCAGGCCCTAACTCAGCCGAAGGGGTAAAGGGGAGGGATCAGGAACAACCTACCCACATGTACACTAATAGGAGGGTTCTTCAACCTGACCAACTATGTTGATGGTATCCATTTATGATATGTTGTAAGTATGGAGTAGGGGGATCCAAGGAGTGTTTCCATAGATAGTATAGCATAGGGTAGAATCAGTGGGATGGTCCCCATTTTTCGAGCATGGAAGCTTGCTCTAGGACTATTCATGGAGAAATGCACTTCTCTCCCCCTCTAATCTTCCTTTCGGCGAATTTGGTTCCTCTCGCTCTCATTTTTTTCTTCAATAGCCATCCATCATTTTCATTGACTGGAGAAATGTTCTGAGTAAACATAAAAGGATGTCACGAATGAATCATTCTCTATCAAACTCTCCAATAGGAAAATTTTGGTGCAAAAGATAGAATTCTATTGTAATGAACTCCATTCCTTGTTTGGTGCCAATTACCAAATAAAAATATGGAAAATATAAAAGCTCGAAAGCCAAATATATAAATGAGTTTGTCCAAAATTATCATATCCTTTTGCTTCATCATTTATCCATAGCAATAGTTGATCATATTTATGAATAGAAACGACATAGCCAAATATATAAATGAGTTTGTTCAAAATTATCATATTCTCTTGGTTCATCATTTATCAATAGCAATAGTGGATCATATTTATGGATAGAAACGACATAAAAATTAATGATTTTTATCTTATTTTATTTTTTAAGCTATTTTTCGTCAATCCAATATATTAAAGATTATTTTAAAAATGTGTTTCTCTTCTAGATTTTATATAAATTTAAATAATAGTTTATATATTTGTAGATTAAAATGTTTATAAATAATAATAATGGATAGATTATTTTAAAAATGTGTTTCTCTTTCTAGAGTTTATATATATTTAAATAATAGTTTATATATTTTTAGATTAAAATGTTTATAAATAATATTAATGAATAGATTATTTTAAAAATGTGCTTCTCTTTCTAGAGTTTATATAAATTTAAATAATAGTTTATATATTTTTAGATTAAAATGTTTATAAATAATATTAATAACCAATTTAAATTCATACCTTGGTTTAACGTTAAATTGATGTTTCATTTTGTTGACCAATGAAAAGGTCATTCCAAGTTTGCATTGAAGAAGATGCTCTTGCATCAACATTTATCTACCCTGGGAGGCCAAGGCCAACTACTATAGAAAGTTGGGGCTCAATTGATGATATGGTGGTTCTAAAGTAGTGATATAGAATAACCCCAACCAATACTAGTTTTAAAATGATTTCCTACCCTTCCCTTGTAGAACGCTTACTACCAGAGATACGTGAGTACTAATTTAGAATATTAAGGCCACAGTCTTATATGCCATCATTGTAAAGGAAGTCATGATCATTTTGATTGGCTTCTGTGGATGGTCTCATCTTCCCAGAGAACTAGTGCAGAGAGTGTTATTTTGAAGGTGGTTCTCAGCATTGCCAATATTACTGCTAGTTATGTAGGATGCACCAATTTTTAAAGTGAAATTGAAGTGAAATGATTGTGAGACATCAATTGACTGACACATTTTCAGATCTTTTCAAAATGATCCAGAATTTTGAAGTTAGAGATGATCCATCAATTGCAATTTGATGGTTTCTCAATTTAGTTGTGTATCTCATTTGATAGTTGCAATTTTTTTTTTTTGTTAACAGATGCTTTTTACATTTCTACTTTGTTGTATTTCAGCAGTGGAATATCATTCTACTCGTCAGGTTAAATTCTAGGTGGAAGTCCTGGGTGATTATGACATAAGAGTATGGAATTAGCCAAATGAAAAATAGTTGTAATTACTGATTCATATTTTTAAGGGCCATCGTATTGGTAAAAATAGGCCGCTTGTGGGCCTGACAAATTCAGGCCAATTGTAATCCTCTTGGAGCTAGACAAAAGGCAATTTCAACCTTAAAAAAGAAAAACTTGGATCCATCGCTTGGGTTTAAACACTAATATCTGATATAGGGTTTGATTTCTCGTGTAGGGTTTCTAATTAAGAAGAAAATATAAGCACATATTAGAAAATCGAAAAAGATTGCTGGTAGCCATTACAATCGGCACAGTGAAAATGAAACTGTATGAAAATTTGTAAACACTCACACAAACCCTTGGATGACAATCGGGTATTAAAAAAAAGCACAAGAAGTATATAATTTGATGTGGAAAATTCAAATAACAACAACAACATGCATCACATACATCAAATAAGGACAAACAAATGGGGATGAAAAATAGACTGGCGTACCTTAGCGGGCCATGCCGAAAATGCCTTGACCTTGGCGAGCACAGTATCTTCAAGCCTCCATTGTCTACAGGAAGTTATTTTTCCTCCTCATCTTTTAGCAGGTGCCATCTCATAAAACCATGATGGAAACAACAAACGTAACCTTTATTATTATTCATGTCTAGCATACCCTGAACAAGAATTATACCTTCCTAGTGCTCCTCATCAACAATTTCCATAACACCATTAATTCCCAGAAGCCACAATAGTGTTAATGCCTCTAACAATTGGTTACCCGTTAAATTGTCGATTAATATTTTACAGTGGCAATATTTTTGTGGCTCCTTGGAAAATGGAGGAATGGGCTCACGATGGAGGATATGTTGACCATGCATCCTAGGGATATTCTATGATATGGAAAGGGTCATATAATGTAAATATATTTACTTTATATGAATAAAATATAAATTTTTATTGGTTTTCTTTGATGGGTAGTATTTATTTGGTTTTCACATTATTAAGAGCATAACATTCCACCCTGTTTTTATTCTTTTTTACACCTTTTAATAAAATAAACTACAAGGGTAATTTAATAAGAATTTTTTTGTATAGGTTTCATATTAAAAATATCATTTATTTATAAATTTTAGATATGTGTGGTTATTATGACAGGTGGCAAGCCAGGTTGGCTTAAATAAATGACCATGTGATGTAAATTTCATAATTACATTTTGTATGAATTCCTAGTAATGAAACTACCTAGTTTTCTTCTTTGAGATTCCCATGAGACATCAACATTGTTACAGACACTCTTATGATCAGGTCTAAAATTGTTTTTAAAAACTTCCACACCTTTATTGCAAATATAAGAACTTAGTAATTATTGTGGAATCTATACACAAATATCCTAGACCCAATCAAGTCAGCTATAGTGCATTTCAATCCCAAAATTTTCGTGGCTCCTAGGAAAATGGAGGAATGGGCTCACGATTGAATTAGCTGGCCGCAATCGATAGAATAAAGAATGGAACACCGATTGCAAGCGAATATTGCGATGGAGTTTAACAATTTTGACGGTCCTCTCAATCTCGACCCAACCCATATATATCAACCCAAGCCATTTATATCTCAAGATTTAACATCTCCACCCTCCCATTGATATATAATTTCTTCTTTGGCATGTTTATGTATAACCAATAGGGATTTTAATCCCCTCCCTCCTGACCACATAGGATTTCATCTCTTCTTCTTAAAGTTGCATTTTCTTTTATTTTTAAAACTAATGAGAAAAAAAGAAAAAGGTAAAAATTTAACAAAATAGATTTAAGAAAATTAGCAAAGAAATCGATTGCTATATATATTTTTTAACCATAACATCATGTCTGATGTGTTGTCATGGGCCCTAGTCTATAATGTCATCTCTATGTGGGAAATATTTGGCTTACAAGCAAGAAATGGTCATTTCAAGCTCTGTGCGACCAAGAATAATTATCATTGGTTGGGCCATATTATCAAGTCAAAACATAACGTCTAAGGGTAAGGGGCTCATGGGTCATGTGTGATTCCCTATATGAACTCAAAGGCCCTATATGCTGCATAGATAATATTTAGCCAATGAGTAAGATATGTCGGTCGTTTTGAGGTTTGACAGACCAAGTATGCCTTTCAGTCCCTTAGCCACGATTTGATGTGAAAAGAGTTATTGGGCCAAAACATTTTTCCTTAGGGCTCATGAACTATGTGTGGGGCCTTAGGCCACCACAAAACCCTATAAAGGGAATATTGGCATGTGAGAAAGATATAGTGCCTCTTTTATGAATTTTGGTTAACCATGGATATATTTTGTAACTTGAGCAATGAAAAGGTCAAAAGACATAGCCTTAGGCCATAACATTTGCATTTGGCCTATAAGAAATATATGGCCGTAGAAGATTCTACACAGGGCATAATAGAGAAATAGGAAAATACAACAACGATGGAGAATCCTTTGCATTTGTTTCATAGAAATCACGCTACCTGACATAAAGTTATAAAGAAGCCACATGATTTGATTCAATACCCAATTCTTTCCATATTCGTTATTTTGATTCAATTCCAAATTCTCTCCATCTTCAATGGTCCTATTAAAGGAAAATGCACTGATTTCTTTAATGGAATGTGGAAGCTAGAAGTTGGGAGGTCCTCTGGAGGCTCCATCAGAAAGCATTATCATGAATGGTACTTGAGTTATAGGAGGTTCAAGAGCCACTTGTTATAAAGCCAAAGCTTCGCAGTGTTGCGCGTCCGATCTGTTAGTCCCTATAACAGAGCAGGCTCACCTAGTTCGTTCTCAGCATCCAACGATCGTATGGATTTGGCCCCTTGTCCCCGTAATTTATGAACCATCATAGAGTTTGAGGTATGGCTACTCAGATTAGGTATCCTGGCTGGGTCTTATCCTAGCTATTCCTAATTAGTCCATTTTTGTGAATCCTCTCATAAAACATAGTTGTAAATGCCAATCTGTAGTAATACAAAATCCAATCGTGAGATAGCGATCTAAATTTTGGTGACTTAGCATTAGTAGCACCACCAGCATAGGTATATATTATATAGTATCTAAGAGAGAAACATATAAGATAGAGATAGTAGAGGCATCAACAACGGTACAGCTCCTAGTTTACTTTGATCCATCCTGAAAAACTAGGCTTTGAACGGCCTGGCCCGAGAATTAAGACACCCATGTTGCCAACTGGGCACCCTAAGAAGTCCTCACAGGAAGAATAATATTAAATCCTCTCATGACCGAATTAAATCCTCTCATGGACGAATTGGGGACGAACCAGACAAACCAAATTGATACTCATAACCCTGAATCCATAGATTGATTTAGCAGAAGCCCCTTTGGAAAATGGGTAGTTGTACATAGATCTATATTTGAAAAATCCTTCATGTTTTGCTTCGCTTCCCTATGAAACTTCACAGGTTTTAATCTATATTTTAATTTGTATAATGTATAAGTAAATAATATGTGTATATATTTAATTGTATTAAATGACATAGCATATGAACTATATATATTTATTTATATTAAATATTTTAACATATGAACTATAGTAACATATTTAAATTAATTATATATTATTATTATATTTACATATTTTACCATTATTAAGGTGAAAGAAGTTTATATATCATAAGGGTGTTTATAAAATATTTACCTATTTTACAAATTTGGTTAAGTATTATATTTACATTTATTACAAGTATAGTATGGATGGACTATGAATGTATGGATTTTAACATAATTCCCTAAAACGAAGCATGTTTTGTTGGGAGAAAGAAAATTGGAACAATTTCAATATTATGTTTCCCTTGTGGTTCGAATTTTGTACTTTGGTGGGGTGTTCTAGAATAATCCCACTTGTTATGCATGCTTTAAATGGTAAACATATCCCATATAACACATATTTCATTCAATTTGGAAATATTCTATTACAGGGACTTCATCCACATTCAGTTTTTTTTGTAAATCTCTAAATACATATTCTATTAAATCTAGAAAAATCAACTCAAAGAACTATTCCATTAAATTTGGAAGAATTAATCCAATTAACTATTTTCTCAATTAATATTTTTTATTTATTTCAAGTAAAACTTTAGTATTCAACCATTCAAAAGGAAATATTACATCTCAATTAGAACGAGATGGGTTCTTTCAAAATGAGGAAAGTCATAGCCTTTGAATCCTTACATAACTTCTATTAATATTATTTATAGTTTGTATTATTAATATAAGAAGAGTTGCAACGGACAGAAAGATAGCGTCATGGTTCACAATTTCATGTTGGGGAGAGCCACGTCCTTGGAAAAAAGAAAGGAAATTATTGACAAGATTTTCTTATCAAATTTTTAACGAGTGAAAGTTTTATATATAAAAATTATTGACCCCAAATAAAAAGAAATAATGACTGAAAGTTTTATGGGTGGATTTCTTTCTGGGCGCATTTTATAGTACCATTTGATTGTTCAATCAACTACAACCAGAAACTGAAGATCACCTCCTTAGTTCTAGCAGTGTGCAAGTTAGTATTAGATTTAGTGGAAGTGGTAGCAGTTTAGACCCACAGAGTCGCAATAAAGCTGTGGCTCAACCCGATCCTTAAAGATTTTATTATTGATATTTTTAATGTTAATATGAAGATTGTGAATCTTATTAAGATATTATTAATGTCAATGATATTATTATTATTATTAATGTTATTTTTATTATTGATATTTTTAATGTTAATATTAATATTGTGAATCATATTAAGATATTATTAATGTTAGATTAGTAAGTATTGAACCTTTGACTTATTGATATTATAATGATTAATTTATAGATAATATTAAAATTATATAAATTAGATAATATTGTTTGTAATAAATTAACAATATTAATGTTTAATTAATATAAATTACAACTATTATTCACATTAAGCGTATATATATGGGATACAAGTCAAAAGGCATTGTAGTATATATATATATAGAGAGAGAGAGTTTATCTATTCTAAATTTTAGACTTTAAGGTAGGGTTTGGTGTGAATCAAGTAAATTGAATTTTGGTTTACTCTAAATTTGGAAGTGTTTAAATTGTATTTTCGAATCTATAAATAGATTCAACACCATGCAATACATCTATGACATGGAAATTATGCAATTTCCATATCTATTATATGTTTTTTTTAAATAAGACAAAAAATATGCTCTAAAAAAGTTGAAAACTTAGAATATTTAGATTACACGAGAACATAATAATATTTAAAATTAGTTTAGATTATATATATTTATCTTATTAACTAATATTGAAAACATTAATAATATGAAATGTAAGAAGCCTAGAATGGAAAAATAAATATTTTTATCTATTTTCAGAAAACATTATGTTAAATTTATTGTAAAGTTTTTATGACCAAGTTGGTCAAGGATGACTGCAATTGAAGAATTATTTTTTTTAATAATTAAATAGAAGACATACCTATCCAAAGGAGACTATTGAATGAGTGTTCACTGACCCACTAGGAGGGATGAGCAACTAGAGAAGGTTGGTTGACAAGTGGTAGCACTAGCATTTCACTTTCTAGTTGTTGCAGGAAGCATAATCCCTAAAATAGAGCTTATGTTGGAAGTGAAAACGGTAGATCATTTAATTCCAAAAACTGGCCCAAAGACCTAGGAAATCTTATAAATACCATCAAATTGAGCAGGACGCTCACTACTACATTCTATTTTCCAAGTGAATCAACCTTGTGACTATTACAAACTAAAAAGTCAGGCACACAAGGAATTGGATTAGGGGATATCTAAAGTGAAATTGTTGAGTTAAGTCTATTACTAAGTGCTAAGTTATAACAAGTTATTGTGTGGGAAATTATTCAGTGATCTTCGTCAGGCTTTTGGTACAGTGAATAGGCTCGGGGGTCCTAAGCAAGTAATCTTGGCTGCTTCAGGAGGCAGTTCGATGGAATAGTCTCCTTTGGGTGCTTGTCCCCTTCTACACATTATCCAGGTTCTAACTGTTGTTATTTATCTATGATTTAATTATATGTCGGTATTTTTATTTAGGAAGTATGCTCAGTGGTTGCAAAGTTTAATAATAACTACTTGTTATTATCTATGATCTGAACTCTCTATCTGAAATTTGTTACAAGTAGGCTCAATATCTACAGAGTTTATTGGAAAATTGTTATCCATTGTTCTAAGAGAATAAATTTGCAATTTAGTTAATTCGAAGTTATTGTTTAAGGTTTATTTGATCTAATGTTTCTGTCAGGTTAATCTTTAGCCTAGATTATTCTTTTTCCTTCTCTGTGTATATTAATTATAACGCATATATTAAGTTAAGACTAGAGAAAATCCCTACAAAAATCCATTACAGAGGTTATTATAATATATCTATTTACTGAGATTTATAACTATACAAAATTGATAAATATTAATAAGGAAAAACTTGCGATGAATTTCGTAACATAATTACATATTTCTTTAAAATAAACTAAATAGTACTAATTCTAAAAAATCAAGGGTTTTGAATTTGTAAACCGAAAGATAGAGGTTATATAAATACACTTTAAGGTCTTATAAAAACAAACACATAAACATTGAACTGAAAATTTTACAATCTTATACTTTATAAGTCAAATTTCAATCTACAGCTGAGCTTTGGCCTCACAACTTAAACCCTAATTAAAGTTAGGGTAAACAAAGTGGTTAAAGGGGAAAATAATAATTAAACTACGATTAGAAAATGGATCTGATTAATGATTCCAATTAACAGAGCTTCATTAAGGGATTTATAGCCCATCAAGTTACAAACTCTAAATAAAAATACTAAATCGAGATTATCGACATGCCACAATGTTAGTTAAAGGATGTGGGCCATTTTAGTATTATCATCTATAATCTAATACTCATTGAAGAAAATCGCAACTGCCTTAGGGCTGAACTCAATCACTATAAAATAAAACGATTTTAAAAATTGGAAAACGATTTGATAGTGGCCTCATGGCCTAAAATATTTAAACATATCCTTTACAAAGGGTATCCATGACTTATGACCTGCTAACCAAGTTTAAAGAAAAACAACACTGGGAAACCAAATTAGTATTCAGGATTGCAACAGCAAAGGCCTCATGGGCTAATTCAAATTATAAAGACCTTTTTCATGATCTAGTAAACAACAATATCATTTTGACAGTGGCCCTATGGCCCTTTCTCAAAAACAAATGTGATAGGGTAAATGGCATCACGAACACATTATAGTTTCATAAGAACAACAACCAAACTGCAAAATTAAACACAATTGAGTATATACATCACGAAAGCCCTCACAGGGTTCTTTAAAAGGAAATAGATTTATTACATTTATGTAGAGACAGTCGTATGACTGTTCTTACAACTTAAATACAAGAAAAATAAGACTGCATTTGTTCATACAAAAATCTCATCTACACAGTCAGCTTGACTCCATGGTCAAAGTGTTTTTCATTACAGTTCCAAATATAAAAAGGCCTCACGACTACCAAATAAACTTGTCACTCTCATGCCAAAATACTAGCGTAGAGATAGGTTCTCAGACCATGCCATGAAATCCCATATTTAGAGTTCAAATCGAAAACTCCAGCCACAGAACCGCCGACAAACTACAATGCCACCATGAACCAAGAGGTTACATTTACAGGTCTTACCAAAGACGTGGTCACTTGCTTGCTTAAAGAGTATCCTTACCCCCTCTACCATGGCCATGGAAAAGAACCCTACGATTACACCCACACTAGAGGTCGTTAACACATTGTATTTTATAATAATAAAAAGAGATCCAAAAGCTCTAGGATACTTAAGTACAGATGTGAAATGTTTACCTATGAAACGTAAATGATGATTGGGTTTCCCCAAAAGTTGGTAGTGTTGGAGTCATTTACCCAACATGCACACTTATTTGGTCAATTTTGGCCTATTTACCCACTATCCTAGGTTTAATTGACTTACATGGCATGAAATGAGCACACTATGACATCAGTATAAGCACACCCATGCCCTCCTTCAATCAAGGAGGCCAACTAATCCTTCTCCTTCATTTGGGGAGGCTAACTGGGCTTCCTTTTTCAAACAGGGAACAATTCTTGTGTGATATGAGTGTAATAAATGCACCTAATTGCTAACTGATTGTTGTTTCACCTAACAATCAATTAAGTTGAGTTGTGAAGGTGCCTCCATTCATTATTTGATTATTTTTGGCCAATATTTATGAATTGGAGCTAACACTGGTGCCTACAACCACTTCTGATGACATGTGTCATTTCAGTTAACTCCATCAGAGCTACTTGGAGTTATGGATGCACTACCTTCTTCTGTTGGATATGTAGTTAAGATCACCTACTTAGTCCTAGGAGTGTGCAAGTTAGTATTAGATTTAGTGGAAGTGGTAGCAGTTTAGACCTGCAGAGTAGCAGTAACGCCATGGCTCAACCCGAACCTCAAGGATTTTATTATTGATATTTTCAATGTTAATATTAATATTGTGAATCTTATTAAGATATTATTAATGTTAATGATAATATTATTATTATTACTGTTAAGGTTAATTTTACTATTGATATTTTTAATGTTAATATTAATATTGTGAATCTTATTAAGATATTATTAATGTTGGGTTAGTAAGTATTGAACCTTTGACTTATTGATATTATTAATGATTAATTTATAGATAATATTAAAATTATATAAATAGATAATGGTGTTTGTAATAAATTAACAATATTAATGTTTAATTAATATAAATTACAACTATTATTCACATTAAACGTTTAAATATATATATGTGTGTGTGTGTGTGTGTGTGTAGGTGGGGGGGGGGAGAGGACGGATACAAGTAAAAAGGAATTGTAGTATATATATACATTTTGAGCAATAATATAAGTAGTTTATCTGTTCTAAGTTTTGGACTTTAAGGTAGGGTTTGGTGTGAATCAAGTAAATTGAATTTTGGTTTAATTTAAATTTGGAAGTGTTTAAATTGTATTTTTGAATCTATAAATAGATTCAACACCATGCAATACCTCTATGACATGGAAATTATGCAATTTCCATATGTATTGTATGTGTTTTTAAAATAAGACAAAAAAATATGCTCTAAAAAAGTTGAAAACTTAGAATATTTAGATTACACCAAAACATAATAATATTTAAAATTAATTTAGATTATATATATTTATCTTATTAATTAATTTTGAAAACATTAATAATATGAAATGTAACAAGCTTAGAACTGAAAATAAATATTTTTATCTATTTTTAGAGAACATCAAGGATCACTGCAATTGAAGAATTATTTATTTTAATAGTTAAATAGAAGAGACACCTATCCAAAGGAGATTGTTGAATAAGTGCTCACTGACCCACTAGGAGGAATGAGCAACTATAGAAGGTTGGTTGACAAGTGGTAGCACTAGCATTTCACTTTCTAGCTGTTGCAGGAAGCATAATCCCTAAAATAGAGGTTATGTTGGAACTAAGAGCAGTAGATCATTTAATTCCAAAAAATGGCCCAAATACCTAGGAAATCTTATAAATACCATCAAATTGAGCAGGACGCTCACTACTACATTCTATTTTCCAAGTGAATCAACCTTGTGACTGTTACAAACTAAAAATTCAGGCACACAAGGAATTTGATTAGGGGATAGCTAAAGTGAAATTGTTGAGTTAAGTCTATTACTGAGTGCTCAGTTATAACAAGTTGATGTGTGGGCTATTATCCAATGATATTCATCAGGTTATTTGTTCAATGAATAGACTCGAGGGTCCTAAGCAAGTAATATTGGCTCCTTCAGGAGACAGTTGGGTGGAATAGTATCCTTTGGGTGTTTGTCCCCTTCTACACATTATCCATGTTCTAATTGTTGTTATTTATCTGTGATTTAATTCTATGTTGGTATTTTTATTTAGGAAGTATGCTCAGTGGTTGCAAAGTTTAATAATAACTACTTGTTATTATCTATGATCTAAACTCTCTATCTAAAATTTGTTTATAAGTAGGCTCAATATCTACAGAGTTCATTGGAAAATTGTTATACATTGTTCTAAGAGAAGAAATTTGCAATTTAGTTAATTCGAAGTTATTGTTTAAGGTTTATTTGATCTAATGTTTCTGTCAGGTTAATCTTTAGCTTAGATGATTCTTTTTCCTTCTCTGTGTATATTAATTATAACATATATATTAAGTGAATACTAGAGAAAATCCCTACAAAAATCCATGACAGAGCTTATTATAATATATATATCTATTTACTGAGATTTATAAGTAACTATACAAAACTGATAAATATTATTAAGGACAAACTCGCGGTGATTTTCGTAACCTAATTACATATTTCTTTAAAATAAACTAAACAATACTAATTCTAAAAAAATCAAGGGTTTTGAATTTGTAAACCGAAGGATAGAGGTTATATAAATACACTTTAAGGTCTTATAAAAACAAACATAGAAACATTGAGCTGAAAACTTTACAGTCTTATACTTTATAAGTCAAATTTCAATCTACACTCGAGATTTGGCCTCACCACTTAAACCCTAATTATAGTTAGGGTAAACAATGTGGTTAAAGGGGAAAATAATAATTAAACCACGATCGGAGAACGGATCTGATTAATTATTCCAGTTAACACAACTTCATTAAGGGATTTATAGCCCATCAAATTACAAACTATAAATAAAAATACTAAATCGAGATTATTGACATGCCATAATGTTGGTTAAAGGATGTAGGCCATTTTAGTATTATCATATGTAATCTAACACTCATTGAAGAAAATCGCGACAGCCTTAGGGATTAACTCATTCACTATAAAATAAAATAGTTTTAAAAATTTGAAAACGATTTGATAGGGGCCTCACAGCCTAAAATCTTTAAACATATCCTTTACAAAGGGTATCCATGACTTACGACCTGCTAACCAAGTTTAAAGAAAAACAACATTGGGAAACCAAATTAGTATTCAGGATTGCAACAGCAAAGGCCTCATGGGCTACTTCAAATTATAAAGACTTTTTTCATGATCTAGTAAACAACAATATCATTTTGACAGTGGCCCTATGGCCCTTTCTCAAAAACAAATGTGATAGGGTAAATGCCTCACGACCAAATTATAGTTTTATAAGAACAACAACCAAACTACAAAATCAAACATGATTGAGTATATACATCATGAAATCCCTTACAAGGTTATTTAAAAGGAAATAGATTTACTGCATTTCTGTAGAGATAGTCATATGACTGTTCTTGCCAATATTTATGAACTGGAGCTAACACTGGTGCCTACAACCACTTTTGATGACACATGTCACTTCAGTTAACTCCATTGGAGCTACTTGGAGTTATGGATGTGCTACCTCCTTCTGTTGGACATGCATTTACATGTGATGAGTAACCTTCAGTTAGAATCAGTCATCTATTGCACTCTGATTCAGTTAGGACTAAGTGTGAGAGTCAGTTATGGATTAGTTCAATGGTTAACTAAGTATGCCGATTGTGGCTGACATTCAGTTAAGCCACATCCATTCATTCAATTTGAATGACCTCCTTGGGAATTCAAATTGTCTTTGCATTCATGCACTCTACTTGACCATTGTATTGTACTATCATTATTTTGTTGATTATACAGAGATGCAACATTCCATTGCAGCACCATTATGCCATTTTCATGCTTAATTGTTGTAAATCTCTTATGATACTATGTTTTAGTCCCTAGATTACTGTGATAGATTAATATGGTATTAGAGCTCACGGCGGGGCGAAGCTCAATCTATTCAAAAACATGGTTTTTGACGGATCTTGCATGAAAAATTGAGCAAAAGCTCAAATTCCAGCATGCACCAGAAGCCAAAGGTTTACCACTTAATACCCCAATTAAAGGAATTGTTGATCAAGCTTGCTTGATCAATTATACTGGGTGTGATGAAAACCTGAAATGTGCAGGCTCTTCGACCTTACGGTGACTTTATTGTTTTGATTTGTAGGTTTTACAGGCTCAGTGAATTTGCTACAACAGTTTGATATGGCTTCTTTCATAGATCTTTTGACTCTGTTCAATTTCCATCAATTTAAAGGAGACATGGAGATCCATATACATGCCAGAGGACTCTACCGGATCACTATGGACATAGAAGAAGAGCCTACTCATGTTATAGACAAGGATAGATTTTTTAATAAGAAAGATGAAGCTTTCAGTTTCTTGTGTCTCTCTATCTCCAAGGATCTTCTATTCCACCTCTCGGGATTGAATACTCTGAAAGATATTTGGGACCACCTTGCCTCCATGTATGGAAAATAAGATGACTTGAGGTTTTATCAGATTGAAAATGTGTTGATGTCTTTTCAACCTAGCAATTTTGAGACCCTTAATTATTTTCTCACAAAATTCAAGCATATAGTCCTTGTACTGAAGTAGTGTGAGGTGAAGAAGAAGGATCATTATCTCATCCTCACCATTCTCTCAAAAATTGGAGCTTACTATTCGGTGTTTGTTTCTAAATTTAGCGCGAGGAAGCTCACAACCCCTGGATGGAAGATGCCTTCACTCAGCACCTTCATTAATTCCCTAACAAGTGAGCATGATAAGATTGTCCAGATGGGGTTCATTAGATACTCCCATGACCAAGCCCTCTTTGCTTCGGGACCCAAGGATATGAAAGGGAAATGAAAGTAGCCAAAGAACCCAAAAAACAAATTCAAAGATCCTAATCCTAAAGTTCAAAACCAATAGCAAGAAGAGCCTTCTGGCTCGAAGAAGAACGAAAACAAAGGTCACCATGGGAATGAAAAAGTCAAGTGTTCATACCACGGGAAGGGCTTCCACCCTAAACATGCCTGCATGAAAAATAAGCTTGATGAAGCTACTTCTCTCCTTGAGAGAAATAACATAAATCTTCTGGAAAGCTTTCGGAGGAAAGAAAATCAAGATCAGGAATACCGACATGAAAGAGGTCATGCCCTCATGGAAAGCACTTCGAATTCCAAGGCTCTACTCATAGATTTTGGAGCTTCAAACCACATGATGGCCAACAGAGACTCTTTCTCTTCTCTCAGCACCAGTAAGAGCATTCCCATCCACATGGGAGATGACTCTACCATCATCTCAAAAGGACAAGGTACAGTAAATCTTGAGCATGATTATTTTTCCAATGTTCTGTATGTACCATCTCTTGCATCAAACCTCCTGAGTGTCTATCAAATGATCCATACTAGAGTGCCCAAGAGAGTATCCTTCAGCCAAGATGACGTATAAATTACTGAACTTGCATCTAGGAAACTTGTGGCAAAAGGATCTGCAAATCATCATGCAAAAGCCTATGAGTTTTCCCATTTTGTGGAGGATGCAAAGACCACAACTCTTTTGACTCATGGAAATGGGGTCAGTAGACTATGGCATGAGAAATTCGGCCATCTAAACTTTAAATAATTGCAGAAATTATAGAAAAATTCCATGGTTGAAGGCCTCCCATTCATCAAATCTACCACCAGAACTTGCAAAGGATGTATTTTGGGCAAGCATCCTAAGCATAAGTTTGATCGGGGGAAGGAAAGTTGAGCATAAGAAATCTTAGGGCTAATTCATTTTTATAGAGGCGGACCAATTCCCATAACATACTTGAATGGATATTGGTATGTTCTCACTTTTATAGATAATTTTTCTAGATATACATGGGCCTTCTTCATCAAGAAAAAGTCAGAAGTCTTAGAAAAATTCATTGAACTAAAAGCACTGATTGAGAATGCATCTGGGAAAAAGATCAAAAATTTCAGATTTGATAATTGCAGGGAATATATCAGTAATGAGTTTCTGCATATATGTTTTTAAAGTGGTATTCAGATCCAACATTTAGTCCCCTACACTCCCAAGCATAACGATGTAGTGGAGAGAAAGAATCGGTCTCTCAAGGAGATGACCACTTGCATGTTGGAATCCAAGAAGTTGGCTGCAAATTTATGGGTTGAGGCCGTGAATACTGTTGTATACATTCAGAACAGACTTCCTCACTCATCCATGAAAGGGAAGACCCCTTTTGAAGCCTACTTCAGACACAAGCAGGATGTGTTGAATCTTAGGGTCTTTGGGTCCACTGCATGGGCCTGAATTTCGCATGATAAGAGGAAATCTTTGCAACCACAAAGTATTGAATGTTTGTTTATTGGATATCCTGAAGAATATAAAGGTTTAAATATATTGGATATTAGAAAAAAACAAGTAATCATTGAAAGAAGTGTCTGGTTCGAGGAGCCTCTTCAAGAGGTAGAACTAGTGAAGGAGAAAACAGTTGAATTTCCTTCCTATTCTGCTAAATATTTGGATGATGAAATTGGGGCTGATGAGTCTGATTTGGAACCTATGATATCTGATGTTAGTGACTAGCAAGAATCGATTTCAAGTTCATAACCTAAAGTGAAAACACATCTCCCAAGTTGGGCTACACAGACACTTTTTTCTGCTGGTGACAACATGGGAAATCCTGATGATCCAAGAAGAACCTGGTCTGATTTCCAAAGAGCAAGTGTTGCGCTCTCTTGTCATGACTCTTTAATGTCTGAAACTTTTTATTTAATGATAAGTTCAAATCCTATGTCTTACTACCATGCTCAAAAATATCTGAGATGGCAAGCTGCTAAGGATGAAGAGATGAATTCTCTTAGAAAGAATGCTACTTGGGAGCTAGTTTCTCTTCCTACGGGGAGGAAATTAGTTCAATGCAAGTGGGTTTTTTGGACAAATGTTTCTGCTGATGGTAGCACCTAAAAATATAAGGTAATTCTGGTAGAAAAATGGTTCTCCTAGGTTCAAGGTGTGGACTATCATGAGACCTTTGCACTGGTTGCAAAAATGGACTCCATCCGCATAGTTTTGGCAATTGCGGCATCGAAGCACTGGGAAGTGCATCATATGGATGTTAAGTCTTCCTTTCTACATGGATATCTTCATGAATAGATATACATGAAGTATCTTGAGGGCTACATTTTATATTCATCTTTGGTTTGCAAATTAAAGAAGTCATTATACGGGTTAAAACAGGCCCCAAGAAAGTGGTATTCCAAGATGGATGCCTTCCTTCTCTCGCAAAACTTCTAAATATGTAAATCAGATCCAAATGTGTATATACAACAGTATTATGGTAATTTTCTTATCATTGTTTTATATTTTGATGATCACTTAATTACAGGTAGCAATGCTGCTTCCATTTCAGTCATAAAAACTGCCCTCCATGATGCATTTGAGATGAGCTATTTGGGGCTCTTGAAGCAATTTCTGGGGCTTGAAATTGCCCAAAATTTTTTTGGGATAATGGTCACTCAATATAAATACATATCAGACCTATTAGTTAAGTTTAACATGGCTGAATGTAAGTCTACTCCATTCCCTTTCCTTTTAGGGATCATCCTTGAAGAATGAAAAAGCACTCCACCCATGGATTGCACAATCTACCGCCAGCTGATTGGTAGATTTATTTACTTGAATCATTCTCGGCATGATATATGGTATGTCTTGAATGTTGTATCAATATACATGAAGCAGCCTCATGATCTTCATTGGAAGGCAGCTAAGAGGATCCTCCAGTATATTCAAGGCACTAGGACCTACGACATTCACTATGCTGCAGACTCTGAGCTAGAGTTGGTTGGTTACATAGATTCAGATTGGGTGGGAGATTCTATTGATCGGAAATCTACTTCCAGATATGTATTCATGTTTGGTACTAGTACTGAGGAGTGGTGAATTCTTTCATCCAAGCTGTTTGGTTGCAAGGCTTTCTTTCAGAGTTTGATTTTGGTAGTACATTTTCCACTGTCCTATTTTGTGACAACCAAAGTGCTATTAATATCTCCACAGATCCAGTTACTAGGAAGAGGACCAAGCATGTAGAGATACACATGCACTATATCAGGGAATTGGTGCATGACAGGACCATCATTTTGCAATACTTCCCTACTGATGAGAAGATTGCAAACATATTCACCAAGAGATTTTTAGATAAGAATTTCACTTACCTCTGTTCACTATTGGGGGTGAGTTCATCAGGGTGATTAGATTACTTTCCAGTGTTTAGCTTGAGGGGGGGGGGTTTCCCACTGGGTTTTCCCTCTTTCCTCACTTAGATTTATTTTGAGCATTGTTTGAGTTACATTATTGTACAGGGTGAGCTATGGAATTTGTTGTCGGGGCCCTAACATTTCATGCATTTTACTTTACTCCTCCTGAGTATACCTTAAGGGGGGGTGTTGGAGTCATTTACCCAACATGCACACTTATTTGGTAAATTTTGGCCTATTTACCAACTATCCTAAGTTTAATTGACTTACCTGGCATTAGATGAGTACACTATGACATCAACATGAGCACACCCACACCTTCCTTCAGTCAAGGAGGCCAACTAAGCCTTCTCCTTCATTCAGGGAGGCTAAATGGGCTTCCTCCTTCAAACATGGAGCAATTCTAGGGTGATCTGAGTGTCATAAATGCACCTAATTACTAACGGATTGTTGTTCCACCTGAAAATTAGTTAAGCTGAGTTGTGAAGGTGCCTCCATTCATTATTTGATTATTTTTTGCCAATATTTATGAACTGGAGCTAACACTGGCGCCTACAACCACTTCTGATGACATGTGTCACTTCAGTTAACTCCATCAGAGTTACTTGGAGTTATGGATGCACTACCTCATTCAGTTGGACATGCAGTTACATGTGATATGTCACTTTCAGTTAGACTCAGTCATCTATTGCACTCTGATTCAGTTAGGACTTAGTGTGAGAGTCAATTATTGATTAGTTCAGTGGTTAACTAAGTGTGTCGATTATGGCTGACATTTAGTTAAGCTAGACCCATTCATTCAATTTGAATGAAATCCTTAGGAATTCAAATTGTCTTGGCATTCATGCACTCTGCATGACCATTGTATTGTACTATCATTATTTTATTGATTATACAGAGCTACAACATTCCATTGCAGCACCATTATGCCATTTTCATGCTTAATTGTTTTAAATCTCTTATGAGACTGTGTTTTAGTCCCTTGATTACTATGACAGATTAATAGGTAGTGAATGCAATCCCATAGAGAAACAATTTTCAACTAACAGTTTCAAAATCCTAGCAGAGACCTTTTTAATGCATGGATCATTAAGGAGCATGAACTCGGCCCAGAGTCATCGCAGACCCAAACTCATGCCAAGAACTAGATCCGAGAAGCCAGGGCTCTCTTACAGACAGAAAACAAACATACAACGTGAAAGAGGAAAACAAGGTAAGTTAAACCTTAGGTTTTAGTGATCAGACAAATATGCCTCCTAGCTAGAGAATTTACACCATCATGTGGCCGACTTATGGCCACATTAATTCAAAATCCTAAAGTTTGAAAACATGTAATTCCTTTGTGCAACAAAATCTTGGTTTCATAATATTAGCTAAGGTCAAAACCTTAAACATCATTTCAACCTTCATTGGTTTTTTATTATAGTCAAACTTCATTGCATTATAGAGTTTTATGCTCTTTTGTAATGTTTGTTGATATGTAAAATTACAACCCCTTGGTGTACCCTAGCTTAGGACCTTGCCTGTTTAGCTAGGAAGTAAGAATTGGTCATTTTCACTTGCACAAGAAAAATGAGAGTTTTTTGTTAGTCGTAGAGGCTAAGTAAGACCTGAGACCCTCCTCTTCCTAGATAATAGGTAGGGTCAAGGACAGAATAACAAAAACAACTTTCATGACAAATTCAATTGACAGAAAATAAAAGTACTTTTAGCGACACATAAGTAGTGACTGTATTAATTTACAAATGCATCAAAGTATTGTCGTAGAAAGGACATGTTGTGGAAAACACTAAACATAGTTTTATGAGTCTTGCAGTCTAACTTAAGTCACATTTTAATTGTTGTCACAGCGGATAAAGAGTAAAATATGACATCTCATGGATTTATTTTCCTAGGAAATTACAGATTTACATATAGTAAATTTATTTATTTTTTGTAATTTTGGAGATGTTACAAGTGGTATCAGAGCGAGTTTCCAAACACTAGGCCTGAATAGATCACTCATATAAAAATTAGAAACAAATGTGACTGATCATGTTTTAAATTTATTTCTGTACAGAAATATAAAAAATTGTTCTGTAGGAAAATGGAAGATGTTGAAGCATTTGTTGAAAATGGATCTTAGCATAATAATCCAAACAACATTTATGTGGAACTAAATAATCAACCCTCAGAATTATTCCAAATAGTGAAAGAATTAAAGGATGAACTACACACTATGAAAGTAGATAACGAAATAATTTTGGAACTAAATCAGAATCTACTAGACACAATACACAAGAGAGGGAAAGATTAAAGGAATATGTATGAAACTGATTCTGAAATAGTATCATACAAACACAAGGGTAAGAAATTAAAATTTTCTGACAGTGGATCTTCTTTAGGAGTTAACGTAAGGTCACATAAAGGCAGAGATAAATACACAAGTGAAAGTAGCGAAAGCGACCATAAACCTAGAAGAAGGAAGTATAAACCTTATGAAGAGATTTTAGGAGAATTTAAAAAGATAAAGCCTCCCATGTTTAACGGGGAAGTATAAAAAGGTGAAGAATCTGAAGCTTGGTTATGGGGAATGAAGAAATGCTTCCAGATTTATAACTACTCCGATAGACTGAAAGTCCTAATGGCTATCTACAACCTAATCGGAAAAGCTGACATCTATTTGAAGGACATAAAAAGAGTTAAAAACCTTAAGGAAAAGTATTTAACCTAGAGAGCCTTTAAAAAGTACTTTAAAAGGAAGTTTTTATCTAAGCAGTACTATGAATAAAGAGCTAAAGGGTTTTATGAACTAAAACTGGGTTCCATGTTAATGAAAGAGTTAAGTAGCGAGTATATAAGTCTATTAAGATATGTACCATATACAATCATACGAAAAGCCTAAAATACAAATATTTTTAAGTTGTCTACTGACTAGATTCAAGGACAGAATTGAATTCTATAATCCAAAGACCCTTGAAGAGGCAATGCCAAAATCATATTTCTTTTAAAAATGGAGTAAAAAGAGAGAAAGCATACCCAACTGGAAGAATAAGAGAACAAGTAACTTTGATCACAAGAGAAAAGGTTTTAAGTCTAATTAAAGTTTTGGAAATAGCTCTTGGAATTTCTCTAAAAGTAATTATCAAGGAGAAGATTTTAAGAATAAAACATAGAAAAATAATACATCACCAAAAGGCGGGCATATGTCTAACAATTATGTTAAAATAATGAACATAAGGAACTTGTAAAGTGTTGGGAATGTCAAGGACCCCATTATGCCAAGTATTTTCTGAATAGAAAAGAGAACTTTAGTAATGTTCATACCATTCAGAAAGAGGAAACAATTGGAGATGTAGAAAATGAAATAGCTAGAATAAATGCCTCCTTGGAGAATGGACAGGCTGATCATCAGAATTCCATGGTGGAAGTACAAGGTATGATACAAAACCGATATGTTTCTATTCTGATTGACCCATGTGCTAGTTTAAGTTATGTGTCACCTAAAATTGTGGGAAAATGCAATTTATCTTTGCAAAGGTTTGAAAAGTCTTGGCTGGTCCAGTTAGCTATAGGGACTAAAAGGAAAGTAGTTAATTATGTTGAAAATTGTGATTTGTTTATGAGTCAGTTTAAAACTCAAGTCAAGTTAAATGTGTTAGTGTTAGGATATTATGATGTCCTAATAGGCATGGATTGGTTGGAAAAACATCAAGTAATTTTAAATTTTTTTCAGAAAACATTTACTTGTTTAAATGATAAAGGAGAAAGGATTACAGTCAAAGGAATACCTAGGAAAGTTTATGTTAGACAAATCTCGGCCTTGCAGATGAAAAAGGTTGTAAGAAAAGGTTGTAAAGTTTTTGTTGTACATGTAATAAATAACGAACAAATTGATAAAGAAGATGAACTTAAATTCGATGATATTCTAATCCTGCAAGATTTCTAGAATGTTCTCACGGAATAAATTCTAGGATTACCTCCAAAGAGAAATATGGATTTTACGATTGAATCAATACCAGGAGTTGTACTTAATTCAAAATCTCCTTATCAAAAGAACATTTTATAACTTAACGAATTAAAATTACAATTGCAAGAATTGATAAATAAAAATTATGTAAGACCAAGTGTATCCCCTTGGGGAGCACCTGTCTTATTCATTAAAAAGAAAGATGGTGCATTATGTATATGTATAGACTACCGTCAATTGAACAAAATGACAATTAAAAATAGATATCATCTTCCCTGCATCGATGATCTATTCGATCAAATACATGGAGCAATGATATTTTTAAAAATAGACTTGCGATCTGGATATCATCAAGTGAGAATTAAAGATGAAGACATTTTTAAGATTTCTTTCAGGACTAGATACGAGCACTATGAGTTTGTGGTTATGCCCTTAGGGCTAACAAATGCTCCACCAACTTTTATGTTCTTAATGAACAGTGTTTTAAGAAAATACTTAGATAAATTTGTAGTCATCTTCATAGATGTCATATTAATCTAATCTAAAACGAAAGAAGAACATGATGAACACTTGTATATATGTTATACTACAGGTTCTAAGAGAAGATAAACTATATGCTAAATTCAGTAAATGTGAATTTTATAAAGATAAGATCCAATATTTAGGGAATGTGATATCTGAGGAAGGAATATCAGTAGACGAAATAATTGATTGGCCTATTCCCAAATATGTAACTGATGTACAGTAATTTATGGGAATAGCAAGCTATTATAGGAATTTATAGAAGGATTCTTGAAAATCCTGAATCCCATAACATCATTATAGAAAAAGGAAAAAATATTGGTCTAAGATAAAAAGTGCGAAGAAAGTTTTAATAAATTAAAAGAACTATTAACTACTACAACCATATTAAAAATATCAGATCTAGACAAAGATTTCGTTGTATGCAATGATGCTTGCAATGAAGGTTTGGGTGGAGTACTCACACAAGAAGGTCATGTAATTGCTTATGAATCATGGAAGTTAAAAAAAAACGAAAATAATTATGCAACTTATGAATTAGAGTTGGTTTCCATAATTCATGCTCTTAAAATGTGGCGCCATCATCTAATGGCTAAAATATTTTTGCTAATGTATGATAATATAAGCTTGAAGTATCTGTTTGATCAACAAAATCTGAATGCAAGGAAAGCTATATGGCTAGCTTTCCTTAGCAAATATGATTTTGAAATCAAACACATCAAGGGAAAGGAAAATAAAGTGGATAACGCCTTAAGCAGAAATGCAATAACAAATTTTATAGCTACCATTAGCAACTATAAAATAGAATTAGATGATAAATTGGAAGAAGGGATCAAACTGAACACATAATACCAAAATCTAAGAGAAAAAGTAACTCAGAATGTATCTAGAAATGTGTTACGGATGCAAATGCTTCCCCAATTTTTTTACATTTTAGAGCCCCTCCTTCCATTTTTTAATTTTTAAAACCATTTTGTCACTTGTTTCCCAGCTCAGTTAAGCCCTCCCTACATACTTAGTCTTTCCTAGAAGCTTGAGCATAAGTTTTTCCCTAAGCCTAAAGTGTTATTTGGTAAAAATTACTTAGGTGCGACCTTGGAAACAATCCTTACAAGAAAATCCACTTTTGATTTAAGATCAATGACTGAGAATCGCTTTGACCTAGTTCAATGTTCAAGAAAAGAGGAAGTATAAAAGAGGAAGCAGGAGGATTAAAGTTAACCTTTGAAAAAACTTGGAAACTCGTGTTCCTCTTTCCAGAGTCCTCAATCTGGAGATTGACGGCTAGGTATGAATCCACAAAGATCCAATGACCAAGAAATGATAGGAGTGGAAGGGTAGAATCAGAAAACCCAAGTTTCACTCGTGAAAAAAGTTGCAAATCCGCCTTCTGCCTTCCGCAGTTCAAAGATCCAATGGTCTAGAAGGTTTTCGTGTAGATCAACGATCTAGAAAAAAGAAGAAGAGGAAAGGAGCAAGTAGAAAGTTATAAGTTTGGTCATGAAAATTTAGAATCCTTCCTTCTACCTTCCGTAGTCTCAGATCAATGCTCGAGAATTGCTCTACGCAAATCGATGATCAGGGAAAAGTGGGAGCAATAAGGTCAGTTTTCATTTGTGAAAAGGTTAGAGTTCCATTTTCCGCTTTCTACAATCTATCATCCGATAGCTAAGGATGAATCCACAAAGACCAATGGTGCAGAAAAGAATAGAAGTGTGGAAAGCGGAAACATAAGAATTTGGTCGTAAAAGGTTGGAATCTCACTTTCCATGATCTGCAAGATCAACGGTCTAGAAAGATTTCACATAAAATCGATGGTGTGGAAATTTTATTGTAGAAACCAATTCGTGGAAGTTAGAATGTAAATTTGGCAAACCCGCAGCCCACAACTTTGATCTCAGATCAATGGTCGAGGATGAATCTAGAATAAAATCAACGGTCTAGGGAAGAGTAGAAAGGAACTTTCTAGGCCACACGATCTAATGGTTCAAATAAAATTCGATCCATATTTTGAGATGATCTGAGTCATCCGACCTATGCTGATTTTTAACTATAAACCATTTGGGAAACTAAGAAATCTTCCTCCCAAAGCTTAAACTAATAAATTTGTTGGCATAACAGGGCATTGGTCATTATCTGGTTTTTGTTCAATAATCGATGCATATCATTATGTTTAAATACTATGAATAATGGTGGTTTCCAGATCATATATATCTCTCATGGTGTTTCTTTGTATATCACAAGTATTATCTTTCACCAAGTTAGGATGAGTGATTGCAAAACTGGGTAAAAGTTGCATCTTTGGATGGCTGAGATTCAGGGCAGATCAAGATCTATGATCCTAAAGATTTTCCTTGTTTTAACATGTAAGGAGAAATAAATTTCCTAGATTGGCGGAATGTGCTAAGACCTCCACTTTTTAATGGCCAATATCAAAGGTGGAATCAGATCTACAGTGAAGGTAATTTTTGTTGATTTAGCATGCTCGTGGAAATGAACTTTTCATATTGGTGAAATTGGTTAAAGGCCTGCATATTTCAACGGATGAGATCTACTCGGAATCATATCTACGGCGGAGAAAATTTTCTTTGATTCAACATGCATGGATAAATGAACTATTGAAATCCATAGAATGTGGTAGAGGCTTAAAGTTTCAACAGCTGAGATGAAAGTTTGTTCTAGATCAATGATTAAGGTTGATTCCACGGATTGAAAGTGCACGAAGGAATGAACTCTTGGATTCACCAGAATACAGTAGAGCCCACGTGGATCAACATTTTATATGAAGGTATAGTTTAGATCAATAGTTGTGAGCAATTTCGTTTGGTGAACTAGCATGGTCGAAGAAAATTTTGACGGGCGCGATACTTTATGAAATCTTCCCTATGACAATTGAAATCCACCATTGATCCAAATCTGACAGTCCTCCAACCATATCGCCATTGAACTAGCAAGGGATATAATTGTGAGAGATGGGAGGAAAATCCTTTATGAAAATGGTTGATAGCAGATTTGAAATCCGCTCTTCATTGAGCACTGGATGGACTTTTGGCTGCGTGTATTTCCAATAGGGCAAGGCCTGTGTAATTATTTGTTTGTTTGTTTTATGAAACCGTTCGTATCTATCCAGGTGGGCGAATAAGAAGCCTTGGAATCTCCTGGGTGACAAATAGAGATAGTATAAATAGGGGTGCATAGCACCATAGATGGACTTTTTCCTGGAGAAAGAATTCTGAACTATTTTGTAAAAGAGCTAACTCTTTGCTAATAATAAGGATCATTTTGCTGGAACAAAGGGCCTGTGCAGAGATTTAATCGAAATGTGTGGAATGCATATTGTTGAACTATTTTTTCTTGCTTCTATACATCATACAGTGAGATTGTTCTAACCTCCTAGAACTATTTCCCTGGTCATGAATGTCTGTTGTCTGTATAAATGTCTGGGTTAACAGGGTAGTAAATGGTTTAATTATATTAGATCTACCTCTGGTATTCTTTCTGCAGTGAATGTGATTATTGTGCTGGTATAACTATCTGTTAGACCTTTATGAGCATTTACAATATATTACTCTAAACTCTAAATTTGCTCATGGCCAGGATAGAATAGTTTAATCTTAAATTTAGGTTAGATCTGCATTTAGCTTAGGCACTTGCATATCATTCTTGAAACAAAAATCCTATAAACAGTGGATTGGGACGTAACCAATAAAATATTAAATAAATTGATCTATGGTAGTCAGAAATAAGAAACAGACAGATTCCCCACACCAACCTTTATATGATCTAATTGGGATTGTTCACCGGGGAGAATCTCTACTATTTGGCATCTAGTATTTTTCCAGGCGTCAACAGTTTTTGTGCTAGAAGTAAGAACTCTAGTGCATGGATGGTAGAGGAAATCCGTTCTTCAGAGAAGATTACATTGGAACAACATTAGAAAATACTTTTCCTGAGGATCTTCTTCCTGAATTTAAAGAATATGGAAAAGAAGAATCAGAACATTTGTATGATGTCCCATTTGAGGAAGTAGACCAGTTTAGGAGACATGCTAGATCATACATCACAAAACTTGGGGGGTTGAAAGCTATTCATGTATTACCTAAAAGGAAGGATTCCAAGAAAATAGCCTCATACACTAAGGATTCAATTCTTGTGGAAAATTTGGAAGAACTGGTAGATCTATCCATCCAAGAAATTGTTCAGCCTCTGGATCAATTGGATCCAGATTCCATTGCAGTTTAAGTTTTAAGCCAATATCCACCATAGTATCCAACTCAAATCATGGTTTTTTTTAATCAACCCACATGGAGAGAAAGAACTCCACTCAACCTGGTTGCTCCATTGCATGATTTTCCAAAAAACCTAGAAAATATTTTACCAAAATTTGATCTTGGAAAAGGTGTTTCTACAGAAGATCACTTAAAGAGTTTTTATCTATATTTGAATCTATTAAATTTTTACCATGAATATGTGCTTTGCATACTTTTTCAATATGCTTTTGAACATAAAGCATCTTCATGGTACTTTAGTTTGCAAGCTAATTCAATAGTAAATTGGGATGGTTTTGAAAGGGAATTCTTAGTTAAATTTGGAAACAAGAAAATGATAGCCACTCTCATGAAAGAATTGTTGTCTATGAGGATGGAAAAGAAATAAAAGGTACAATACTTTAATCATAGAACCACCACTTTATTGAATAACTTTAGTGCTACAACAAAACCAGCTGAAGAGTCTCTAATAGAATATTATACTACAGCACTTGATCCACCAATAACAATGTTTGTGAAAAGGGCTGGTAAAGTCACATTGGTATAAAAATATGAAGAGGACAATAAAGTAGAGGAAGATCTGGATAGTATAGCAAAGCATACTCTAGAACCTGAATTGAAACATACCACAAGAAAAAGGCCTTTGTTGTTAACTAAGCCCAAAGAAGAACACTCTAATGAGCTAGATAATGTGGTGAAAATGGTGCAGAAGTTGTCAAAAAAAATAGTAGACATGGAAAGGGATAAGGGAACTAGTTCTTATAGAAATCCATTCAACCCTTATTACAAAAAAAGGGAAGAGAGTGGACAGCCCCAACCACCTGTGCACAGTTCTATTGTTTTAAATTTTAACGAGGTAGGCATGGATCACTTCTGTACCTTTCACCAAGAACCTCATTTTGAAAAGAGTTGTCCATAGTGTGTTAAATCAATGACTCTGGTTATGAATCAATTGTTAGATACCCAACTGGTAGATCCTTAAGAGGAGCAAACTTAAACTAAAAAGAAAGAAAAAACAAACGAGGAAACCACTATGGTATTATGGGATTGGGAACCTACTTTGGGGTTTAGTGAAGATGAACATACTAAGGAAATTCAAGTGTCGTCAGTTAATGTCATGACTAGAAGTAAAGGGTCGGTAGTGGATGAAAGAAAACATGAAGATAAATCTCAGTACTACTCAAACAACACCTAAACCTAATCCAATAAATATAAAAGACACAATCCCAGTAGTTAACAAGCCAATGAAGACAACAATTAATAAACTTGTGGAAACTTTGGCAAATAAAGCAGAGATTACTAAAAAATAAGGCATGGGGTATGGTATCATAAAAGACATTAAAAAAGACCAAGGAAAATATTTCTCTATTTGAGCTATGTAATTTTCCTCAGCAAAGAAGGAAACTTCTAGGATCTTTTGATCCACATCCCAGTAGTATCCCAGAAGCCAATGGGTCTAATGATAAAGTAAATGAAGCAAGCATTGGAGAAAAATATAAATCTCAGAATTTACCTTTTCTGTTGTCATTTGAGATTTTTAATCACAATGTACATAAATATTTTGTAGACTACGGAGCTCCATCAAATGTCATGCCACTTTCAATACGTAAAAGGATTAATGGCCAACCCATACCATCTCCATCTCAGATAATTCAACTAGACAAGTTTGATGTTAAAGTCATAGGGGAAATGAAAGATGTTTTGATTCGTTTGTCTGTAGATCCCAGAGTTTGTTAGTTTATAGATGTTATGGTAGTGGATATACCATAATCATATGGATTAATTTTAAGTAGGGACTGGTCAACAAAAATAAATGGTTACTTTGCAAGCGATTGGTCTCACATGTGGCTTCCATACAAAAATAGTCAAAACCAAATTAAAATATTGAGGGAACCACACGTAAAGTATACTATAACTCAGTTAGAAGGGAAGAATGAACCTGTGAACTTCTCATCTTCAGTTTTGGGAAACTATTTTTGGGAACTCAAACCAAGGAACTACAAGGATGAAGAAGCTAGTCATGAATTAGACACACGGTCTGATCTCCTTCAATTCTCATGGGATGATGATATTGACAATAAAATAGTAAACTTAGTGACTAACATAGCAGATGATACTAACCTAGTAGAGTTAGAAGACAAATTTTGGTTCCTTTATTTTGATGGTTCTAAAACCCAAGAGGGATCAGGGGTAGGTTGCATCCTGATTGATCCAGATAAGAATAAACACTTTCTCTCTTATAGACTAGAGTTCAAATGTAGAGATAATACCATTGAGTATGAAGCTCTAGTTCTAGGTTTGAGGAAATCCATTAGGTTAGAAGTAAAGAATTTGAAAGTTTTTGGCGATTTTGAGATAGTTGTTAGACAAGTAAGGAACACAATTCATTGTTTATCTCCACATCTGAAAGGATACCAATCTAAGGTATGGAATTTTATCATGCACTTCAATGCTTTCAATATAAATGCAGTACCTAGATTGCAAAATGTTGCAGCTGGTTTATTAGCTACTTCTGCATCTAGATTAGTACTAACTAATAACAAGTGTTCTATTGAATGTATTTTCAGGCCATCAGTACCTAATAATGTTACAAATATGAGGTTATTCAATGATGATGAGCAAATTATCGATTTCTTGACAAATGAATAATATTTTAAAGAATCAATAATTGATGAAGAAGAACATTTGCTAGGTTTACAAAATGGAGATGCAGATAAAGGAAAACTTCATGCCTAAAGAGGTAAGAACCCTCGAAGGGATGTTTGATTTGCAGAATAAGTTATGGAAACTAGCCAATGTGAATATGAACAATTCATCAATGCAATCTGAGTTGGTAAATCTAGGATCAGGAGCTAAACCCAAATATGTCAATTTGGGAAAATGTTGCTCACCTTGAGAAAGATGTAAGTTCATCAAGTTGTTCCAACAATATAAAGACATATTTTACTAGAAGTATGAAGATCTAAATACTTATGACACTCACATCATCCAACATGTGATCCCCATCAAAACAGGAGGAAAACCATTTCAGCAACAACTTAGAAAAATGCGCCTGAAGTTAGAACCTATGATCTGTAATGAAGTCAAGAAGTTGTACTGGACACAAAAATCATCTTCAAGGTTCGACATTTTGAATGGGTAGCCAATCTAGTCTTGGTGAGGAAAAAATCAAAAGGGATAAGGCTATGTCTTGACTCCAGGAACTTAAATAGAGCATCAGATAAAGATAACTACCTGGTTCCACCAATAGAACAGATTTTACAAATAGTTTTAGGATCAGAAATGTTCTCCCTACTAAATGGATTTTTAGAATGTAATCAAGTGTTAGTGGTTGAGAAATACTGATTAAAGAAAATCTTTCATACAAAGTGGGGAACATTCTCTTATAAAAGAGTTCCTTTTGGCCTCATGAACACCGCAACCACATTTCAGAGGGCCATGGACATTGTATTCAGAGGTTCAAGTGGCTATTGTGTAGTAGTGTACTTGGATGATGTAACAGTTTTCTCCAAGAGAAGAGAATACCTTGTTTTCACCTAAAACAATTTTTTTACCGTTGTAGGAAATATGGTATATCTCTAAACCCAAAGAAAAGCATATTTTCAGTTCTTGAAGGAAAATTGTTGGGACACTTCATCTCAAAGAAGGGAATCTCAATAGATCAAGATAGTTGAGGCTATAACTCAGATTCCCATGCCCCATAATAGGAAAGATATGCAGTCATTTATGGGCACAATAAATTTTGTTCAAAGGTTTGTCCCTGGTTTTTCTCAAATTGTGAAACCTCTGCAAAAAATGGTGAAGAAAAGTATACAGTTAAAGTGGACTGACATTAAGAAGTTTCCTTTAAATATATTAAAACAACAATAACTCAGGCACCTTCTTTGAGGGGTCTAGACTTTGAAAAGGACTTTATTTTATATACCTTTGGTTTAGACAACTCTCTCGCATCATTTCTTACACAGAAAGGAAAATTGGGAGATGGATACCCAATATCATTCATGAGCACTGGACTACAAGGGGCTGAATTGAATCACC
This sequence comes from Pseudotsuga menziesii, assembly GCA_001517045.1. Lineage (NCBI taxonomy): Eukaryota > Viridiplantae > Streptophyta > Pinopsida > Pinales > Pinaceae > Pseudotsuga > Pseudotsuga menziesii. Next base: position 270,616 of record LPNX011093805.1, read on the forward strand.
TAGTTGTGGAAAAAGAAGCATATGTATTATTCAAGGCAGCAAAACAATTCAAACCCTATATTCTAAAAAATAGAACAAAATTTGTAGTTCATCACCCAACTGTTAGGTCTCTTTTTATGCAGAAAGAATTGGGTGAGCAAAGAGGGAGTTGGGTGACTTCCCTACAAGAGTACGACCTACAATTTAAACTAGGAACCATCATCAAAGGTCAAGGGTTGTGCAAGTTGATAGCATAAAATCACACTGATAAAGATTATGAGTGGGAGAATGAAGCTGAAGTGAACTTGAATGATGTATGTCCTATCTTTACTACTCCTGACTATTGGTACAAATATCTAGGGTACTATTTTCAACAAATTTATATACCGGAGCATTGGAACTCCAAGCAGAGAAGGGAACTTTGTTTGAAGTTAGCCTCCTATCAAATAATGGATGGAGTGCCTTTCAGAAAAAATAGTATGATGAATTTTTTCTCAGATGTCCGGAAAGAGAGGATGCCTCCAAAATAGTCAAAGATTGCATGACGGACCAGCGGGATGACATTATTTTGGGGATAGCACAGCTCATAAGATACTTAGAGCTGGATATTACTGGCCAACTTTGTTTAAATATGCCCATGCCTATTCAACAAAATGTGATGTATGTCAGAAAAGTGGTGGAAATTAGTCAAAGTAGCGAGACCTCTACAACTTGTTACTATTTTTGAGCCATTCAAATAGTGGGGCATAGATTTTATTTGGGAAACAATATGAATTATTCATTACAACATTGATATATCCGGGTCAGTGCAAGAAGATGATGGACCTTTAAGATGCAATCCTAGTTTTCAAAAACAACATCATGCTACCAAAAAATACATCAACCCGAGCCTGACATAGCACTTGGTATGGTTCAACCCCAGCCTGACATGTCATATGACATGTAGGATAGGAAACCACATCGCGCACGCGTTATATAACTATAAAACGCGTACGCGTTATATACCTACAAAACCCGCACGCGTTTTGTAGTTATAAAACGCGCACGCGATATGGAAATTATAAAAAAAAAAATACACAGTCCCGAGTTCATTTTCATTATCAGAAACGCGATTTCGACGGGCAGCGCAGCGTTTGGAGCGAGATTTCGACAGGCGTTGGAGCATTTGGAGCTGATTCAAGGGGAAGGGAGGAGATTTCACGCCCACCATTGGTTGATTCCTATACTTTCTCTTCATTTTATAACAAAATTACCATTTTCCCTAGGTTTATTTATGTGTTTGGTACAAACTAACAAACTTTTTATTTTTTAAAAACAGACCTAGAATCTCCTCTATTTTTTATTTAAATTACAATTTGTTTGCTTAGATTCATTTTAGGCCATGTATTGAATTACAATTTTAAAATAATGAAATTGCAAATGTATGAAAATTGCATTTTCAATTGTTAGATTTGAGAGTCAAAATCATCTCTAAACAAATGCAACATGCTAAGCTATTTGGTTGAAGAGTATATAGAGAGAGAGATGTACAGTTCATAAAGAACCATTGAACCATTGAGATAAGTCATGGATGTACTTTTGAGATAAGTCATGTAGTATATATATAGAGATATACAGTTGATAAAGAACCATTGAACCACTGAGTAAGCTGTAGAGTTCCATAACAAATAACGTGGAAGGTATTGTTTCAAATGT
>LPNX011093814.1:2064-26948 GCA_001517045.1 Pseudotsuga menziesii
AAGAGTTCATAGATTTATTGGGAAATGACAATTCTTATCTCTAGTGTATTTAAACCTTTATCATCATATTTTGCTTTATATCAAAAATGAAATAAAGGAGGCTATACCTGTAGAAGCTGAATAGTCCGTTTAACATGCATTTAGTTCTCTACTGAAAGCACTTGAAACAGCATATGATTTATTTTACTCTAGAATGATCTGTTAGCAGCAATCCCAAAAACTTTACCTGTCAATCTGTAAGATAAAGGAAAACTGTGTGCGTTAGCTTTACAGCTAAGTAAGCCCAGTCTAACGTAGTTTATCCACATGCTGTTGCAAACAGAGAACAATTAGAAAACTGAAGAAAGATAAACTCAACTAACATTCCAACCACGTAATGATCTTACAGTTACAAAGTAAATAGCATTAACTAAATAGTGTTTAACGATTGTGTTAACATACAATTATGCTATTTAAAAGTTTTTAAATTTTTGAAAAAATTGGGGTTTTGACAGATTACCTCCTAAAAGAGAAATCCAACATGAGATTCACTTACAACAAGAAGCACATGTTCCTAACATTGGCATGTACATGTCTTCACTAATTGAAAATGCATAGATAAAGAAGCAGGTTCAGGAATTTTTTGAAAGAGGGGACATTCAACCAAGTTCCTCTCCGTGTGGTTCACCGATTGTTTTGGTTCCAAAGAAGGATGGAATATGGTGTATGTGCATGGATTATAGGGAACTAAACATAATCACAATCAAGAACATGTATTCTCTTCCCCGAATTGATGATCTTTTGGATCAACTAAATAATGCAACTTTTCTCACTAAGTTAGACTTGCGAAGTGGTTATCATCAAATTTGAATCAATGACAATGACATATGGAAGACTGCATTCAAAACTAAGCAGGGATTGTATGAATGGATGCTAATGCCCTTTGGGATTTCTAATGCAATCAAACATTTATGAGGGTGATGAATGCTGTTTTTAGGCCCTTTATTGATGATTTCGTCATAGTCTACTTAGATGATATTTTGATTTTTAGTCGTACTTGGGAAGAACATGTCAAACATGTGAAACAAGTTTTGGATGTACTTGTAAGGGAGAAATTGTAATTAAATATGTCCAAATGTGATTTTGGAAAGATATATTTAGTGCGTCTAGGTTACATTGTAGGGGGTGGTGAGCTTAGAATTGATCCCTCTAAAGTAGAGGTCATTGTGAATTGGCCCAAGCCAAATAATGTAACTGCGATAAGAAGCGTATTGGGAGCAGCTCAATACTGGACGAAGTTCATTGCGAACTTCTCCTTCATAGCTCCTCCATTACATGCTTTGACAGGCGTGAACAAAGTCTTTCAATGGGAAGGCAAACCACATAAATTCTTCAACACATTGAAAGAAAAGATCAGCACAAATCCCATACTTGCATTACCAGATCTACAACAACCAGTAAAGATAGAGACTGATGCTAGTGGATATGTCACGGGGGAAATATTTATGCAACATAAAAAACCAATATGTTATCACTCTAAAACCTTCTCTAAAGCAGTAATTAAGTATCCTACCTACAATAAAGAATTGTATGCATTAGTGCAAAGTGTGAAGAAGTGGAAACATTATCTAATGGGTAAAAAAACAATTATACATACTGATCATCAACCACTACAATATCTTCAATCACAAACTAAGCTACAACAATCAAGGCATTTTAGGTGGATGGGTTTTCTACAACAATTTCATTTAGTCTTTAAGTACAAGAAATGGATTCATAACAAAGTTGCAAATATGTTATCTAGACCTCCAACAAATGCTTCTATTATCATTCAATAAAGTCCTTCGGTACATTCAATTTATGTTGAACAATATACTAAGGTTGAAGAATTTAAAGAAGTATATGAGTCACTAATGCATGGATCTCAAACTGAAGAATTGAATTATAATGCTCATGATAAGTTGTTGTATCATCTTGGAAAAAACATTTTAGGGCATTTTGGTGTAGGGAAAACTGTATCACAATTGCAAAAGTTTTGTTATTAGCCTCGTATGAATGATACTGTGTCCAAGTATGTAAAAGGATGTGTTATGTGTGCAACAAGTAAGACAAGTAATAGAAAGTTAGACTTGTACACTCCACTTCTTGTTCCTTCTCGTCCATGGGAAAGTGTGTCAATGGGCTTTGTAGGAGGGTTACCAATGTCTAGAAAGGGACATGATTACTTATATGTTGTTGTGGACAGGTTCAACAAAATGTGCATTCTAATTTCTTGTAAGAAGGAGGTCATATTTGAGTTGACTGCTCATTTGTTCTTCCAACATGTATGGGTTAATTTTGGGTTACCTACTTCTATTGTATTGATCGATATTCTCGTCTTCTTGGGAAATTTTTGTCATCTCTATCGGAACTTATGGACACAAAGTTGAAGAAGAGCACAACATTCCATCCATAAACTGACAGACAAACTGAAGTGGTCAACTAGACCATGGTACATCTTCTCTGAGGATATTGTGCCAAGCATCCTAAACTTTGGGATGAGCAATTGCATTATGTTCAACATGCCTACAACAGAGCCACACACTCTTCAACACAAAGGTCTACATTCGAGACATGTTTTGGAGATTTTCCAAATTCTTCCTTAGACTTTTTTTATGGGAAATATTCAGTGAGATATGGTCAAGTTGATGTAAATAAATCTTTAAAGTTTATTCAGGAGATCAAGTAGATTCATCAAACAGTGCAGGAGTAGTTGGAATCAAGTTAGGTCAAGTATAAATAAAGACATGACAAGCATCGGGTGGATCGTCACTTTCAAGTTAGTGTTCAAGTTTGGCTTCATATCAACAAAGACCGACTCCAAGGTGAAGGTAGAAAATTGAAACCAATTAGGTATGGTCCTTTCACAATTTTGGATCAAGTTGGCAACAATGATTTTTGGTTATATTCCCTCCTTATATGCAAATGTATTATGTTGTTAATGTGGAAAAAATTAAATTGTATGAGCCTCCTATGATTGTGGACCAATATCTACAGGTTCAAGTACCTTTTGTTGATGAGTTTGCTCCTGAATACCTCAACGAACTTCAGGAAGATGTCATACTTGATAAGAAGGACAGATCTTCACGAAGAGGTGATGCAGAATATCTTCGCGTGGGGCTTAAAGGAACGCATCCAAGCAAGGCATGATGGCTAGAGACCGGAAGAGTGAGGGAACTGTACCCTCACCTGTTTTCTGAATGATTCCATGCTTTTGGTGGCCCAAAAAATTCATAGTGGGAAGGTTTGAGCGAGGAGGATCTTCAAGATCGATCAAAATAAAAGTATTCAAATGCAAACAAAAGCTTACAGCTGCGTAGAGCTCGACGAGATATTTCTGATGACGTCCGTTTTGTGTAAAACGACCTCCAGATGAGAAAGTTATTGAGTTATGAACTTTCGACAAAACATGTAAAAAGTGGCAAAAAGGGGACCACATGGCACACCCACAAGGTGCCACATGGCATGTACGATCAATAGGAGTGGTGACATGGAACACTCATAGAGAGGCATGTAGCAGTTACATGGTAGGTTGGTGACAACTTGGTAGGTTGGTTTACCAAAATAATGTATCATCCAAGGGATTCGAACCCCCAACCTACTCTCCAACCATGTCTTCATACCGTCTACCTAGCCATGATCCCCACAAGTTGTTTATTAACCATATTGAATCAAAAGTCTATTTGTAGTTGAAATGTTTCTATTTCCCTCGAACTCATGTGTTAAGTTTAAACCATATCATCGCAACTTGGTAACATACCATATATAAAAGCCCCCAAAAACCAACATATTGTTACCATTACAAAAGGGAAATGTTTTCTATTTCCCTCTAACTCGAACTCATGTGTTAAGTTTAAACCATATCATCGCAACTTGGTAACATACCATATATAAAAGCCCCCCAAAAAACCAACATATTGTTACCATTACAAAAGGGAAATGTTTTCTATTTCCATCGAACCCATGTGTTAAGTTTAAACCATATCATCACAACTTGGTAACATACCATATATAAAAAGCCCCCAAAAAAACCATTACAAAAGGGAAATGTTTTCTATTGCCATCGAACCCATGTGTTAAGTTTAAACCATATCATTGCAACTTGGTAACATACCATATATAAAAAGCCCCCCAAAAAACCAACATATTGTTAGGGAAATGTTTTCTATTGCCATCGAACCCATGTGTTAAGTTTAAACCATATCATCGCAACTTGGTAACATACCATATATAAAAAGCCCCCAAAAAAACCATTACAAAAGGGAAATGTTTTCTATTGCCATCGAACCCACGTGTTAAGTTTAAACCATATCATCGCAACTTGGTAACATACCACATATAAAAAGCCCCCCCAAAAACCAACATATTGTTAGGGAAATGTTTTCTATTGCCATCGAACCCATGTGTTAAGTTTAAACCATATCATCGCAACTTGGTAACATACCATATATAAAAAGCCCCCCAAAAAACCAACATATTGTTACCATTACACCCATGTGTTAAGTTTAAACCATATCATCGCAACTTGGTAACATACCATATATAAAAAGCCCCAAAAAAACCCAACATATTGTTAGGGAAATGTTTTCTATTGCCATCGAACCCATGTGTTAAGTTTAAACCATATCATCGCAACTTGGTAACATACCATATATGAAAATCCCCCCAAAAAACCAACATATTGTTACCATATGTGTGAGGCCCACGAGTTTGACCCGAGGACCTCCCCCACAACAATACAACAGTGTACCAATGGGCCATCATCCAATCTTTTGTTAAGGAATGAAACAATATGTTTATAAATTTGCTTGGGATTCGAAGCCCCAAAAAAAGGGAATGACACAATATGTTTATAAATTTGCTTGGGATTCGAAGCCCAAAAAAGGGGCGTGTTGCTACCATTATATAACAACCCTTTTCACAACCACGAGCTACAAGAGTTCGACACCCAAGTGCTTGCACAAATCATGAGGTGAGTTGATAGTATAGGAAGGTACAATTCCATACACCATAGGGAAGAGTAGTCTTGATATGTGTGTTAAAGGAGGTCTCTGTCAAAGATAATCGAGTTTATATTTGTTTTTCTCAGAATTTTGAGAGAACCACAGTGGTGCAGTTTGTTTTTGAATTTGATTGTTATAACTTAGACATGTCTCCAGAATTCATGTATGTAATCTTTTTGAAGACTTAATAAGATCGACCTTCTCATTAGAAGTGTCCCAGAGACGTAGCCTAGGAGGGGTGAACTTCGTTATCATTTATTGTTTGCATACTTGTTTTATGTGCTTATGTGTTTCAACTAATCATTTTAAATTGTCTCTTTCAAGACTTTTTAAGAAGTTAATCATTCAAATTTCATAAGAAATTAAAGTGGTGAAAAAAATCATGTAAATTTCATATCAACTCGTAACAAGCACGAACATAACTAATTTTCCCAGGTTTACATGTTTTATAGGAATTTTCTATTATATGCCAAGTTTATAAGAATATATAGTTATCAAGAATCTAGACATTTGACTTAATTTAGAAATTTGTATTTTTTTGAACTCTAAAATACTCTTTGTAACTCAATGTCAACTAGTTCGATCGGAACTTTTATATATCAATATAATGCTAACAAATTCTATTAAAAAGCATTACTATTTCGTTTACTCAACTTTTATATTATAAAGTGGTGCCCAAATTTATTATCAAACCACACAAACATGCCAAATTTATTAATAATTTACAACTTGAATTGACAAGTTATATTCCTTACGACCAAAACAAGAAAAAAAAATGTACATAACCCATCTTATAATAAAGCTGAGGCAGTGAGGACCTAATCATGTATAATGATGTTGAGGGCTTGGACCTCGTGACAATTTAACTTAGTGGATCTTCCACTAATATTATGCGAGAAATTGTGGGGTGTTCTTTCTATAGGGATACCGATATACCTTTCTTATTATACCCACCGACAAGCAATGTACATAGCATTTGATTTGCATTGAATCACTATGAGTTTTCACGTTGGCTAATTTTTTTTTTGCCATTTTCCAAAACTTTTACATTAGACATGGGATTTTTTTTCTCTGATATCACAAATTCATTTATATTTTACATTAGACCTGGGATTTTTTTTCTCTGATATCACAATTCATTTATCTAACAGGCCATTGGATAACCGAATTGGGTATTATTGCACAACCGACGAGCTTCTAAGCGACGAGAAAGATTTTTAATGCATTCAGTTTGTGTGTTGGCTGGTAGAGGATGTCATTTACACCAACATTTACATGAACGTTTTAGTGGACTTCTATGAACGACTTGCACATGTTTGGTGGCATCATTTTGGTGGTTATGGAAGTTTCTAGTTGTTGTTTAAACAACCTATTCATAGTTCACCTACCTCCTAGTGCAATATGTAAGCTTAATAATAACTTGAAATTTATATGCTTGAGAATGATTTTTTTCCAATTCAAAAATGTTTATTTAAATTTATAGTGCACATTAGCTTATCTAACACAACATACACATTGTCCTTTACATTTCATCCTTCATTTTATTCTAACCGTAATATTTATGGTTATGAAATTCCATTATTGAGATCATTATACACGCAATCGAATTTCATCTTGACAAATAGCACATAAAATTTGTAAAACCCACTTATATATTACTGATTATCCACTAATGCAGTTTAACCTCTCATAGCATAGAGTTAGCTTGCATACCCATAGAATAATTCAACTTGTAAAATCTCCTTGGAAGATTAAATTCCCATCTTTGAAGTTGAACAGGTTCACCTATAGCATTCATCGTCCAGTATAGCCAGGATGGTTTTTGGATGTTATGGTTATAGGGAATTTTATTAATTTGATCTTGTTTTTTGTGAATGTTCTTAGCAGTGTTCACATATTTAGTCCTCAGTTGATAACATATAGAATCATAGGGTTGTTGAATAACATACATCAAGGTGGGTACATTAGGCATACTTGTATTGGAATTCAAAGGGAAGAAATGGTGCCATGGAATAATCTATATGCATGAATAAAGTTTACTGTAGGCATAAGGTAGGTCGTTGGGCCAGGGCACCATTATGAGTGGAGTTAGACATAAATTTAAAATAGAAGCTCAACTTCATGATGGTGTTCCAATAATTATCCTCATTGCCCTTTTCCATAGACAAAATCATTTTATGTAATTTGTATATACATAGACAATTAGGTTTAGCAAACAAACCATGGTGCATTGCTACCTTTCTCTTCATTTTTGCAAAAGTAGGACTCTCCTCTAATGCAATGTCAACATTTCATGTTTGAAGTGCTGACAAATGCTTATCCATACTTGAAAAGTGGAGTGATTTAGCAAATCCAATGCCTTTGGGTATTCATATACCAAGGACAAGAAAAATACCTCATTAACATTCCTCGACTTTTTCTCCATGGCTACACTATCTTGTGTTGTGGATAGTATGCCTCCTTGTGCTATAGATAATGGACAATTATCAAGAGTATGTTTTTGGAAGTTTTGGCTAATCCTTGCAAATCCAATGGTTTATACACTCTACGGGAATAGAGAGTTTCAAGAGTCCCGGTTCACAACCAATAACTAAATCGACTGAATAATGTGCTTAATGGAAGACACTGCTACATGCCATTGCTCACTATAACTTCAAATTTAAGAATACATACATTTCAGTATCTCAAATATATTATTGGGCGTTTTATGGCTCCTCTGAGTTTTTCAACTCATTGAATAATACTATTTTAGGGAATGTGCAATGCCTTGGGCATTGGACATCCTTTAATCAAATAATTTTATATTTAATGAGAAAATGCATAAATCTAATGAAAAAATGATGAGAAGGTAGTGCAATAGGTCGTGGTCGAGGAGGGAAGGATCCAATGGAAAATATGGCTACAACTATTATCAACCGACTAGTTCAACATCATTGAGGGTGATTTTGTGACCTTAGCGATACAACGTGGTGCAAAAAATTAACTAATCTAGAATCTCCCAATCATACTATTGTCCTCCATCAATGCAGTGTCTTGCATAAGATCAAACCTCCTCTCACCGCACATTCCTTTGACATGTTAACAACCTATTAAAGCAGGAATCATAAGCATTTACATGCAACAACGTTTTATTGAAATGCGAAAGTTGGCGTGTGTATTACCAAAGACATTATCACCACATCTTAGCTTGGCTAGTCACAAAATTAAATACATACATAACACATAACATTAGTCCTAATAAAAGACACATTTACTCATGGGTTGATGTTTTGATTCACCACAGATTTGTATAGGGATTTATTGTGCCGAGAGGAGCTCTACAACCCAGTGTGAGGGAGATCTTGTTACGTTATGTGGAAGATCTTGTAATATTATGTGGAAGATCTTGTAACGTTTGTCGATATTTTGTTGTAACGTTTGTTAATAAAAAAATAATAAAAAATAAAATTTTAATTATCTGCCAAAATAAATGTCGGCCACAAAAACAACATAATAAAAAAATTAATTATCTGCCAAAAAAAATGTGGGCGAGAAAAACAACACAATATGGGGGGAGATGTTGTAATGTTCCTACCTAACAAAATAATAAAAAATAAAAAATTGAATTATGTTGGCTTTGTCCTAAACAACCCATGGTTTTATTGTACATGGTTTAGGAGGGCCCTACAAATGGTTTTAAGACAATGTGCAAGGCCTCCTAAACAACCCATAATTTTAGGAGGGCATTGCACATGGTTTTAAAACCATGTATGGGGGAGATGTTGTAATGTTCATTCCTAACAAAAAAAAAATTAATAAAAAATATTATATGTCGGTCATAAATAATATTAAATATTAATAATACAAATATTATATGTCGATAATAAATAATATTAAATATTAATAATAAAATATTATATGTCGACCTTAAATAAAAAGATGTGTCTTTTTGTTTGAATCTAATCAATAGCTCATTGAGTGCAATACTTAACAAGAGGTATGCACCTCGAGAGATTTGATCCCTCTCTGCGCTTGATAGAGCCTAGGATTTGGATCTATGCTAGTGATACCGATCTCAACGATTTGAAGATGGAGCTATGATGGACTAGTGGATGATCCGAACGCAACAAGTACACATCATCGATCATAAAATGTAGTATTCATTTAATGTCTGTCCATTGTCATTCTAGCTAGAATCTCAATGATCTGCCATTTATTTTAGCTTTGTTTTTTTGCATAATTTCAATTGTTTAGTAATACATCTTGTTTGATGCTACAACATTCACGAAATAGAGAATAAATTAATGCCAACAACATTTTAATAAAAACTATATCTCTATTACAATATATGTATAAGTAATTGACCAAAATAAATATTGGTAAAAATAGTTATGCTCACCATAAATGTTTTTTTCTTCTTGAAACATATAGTAATTTTAATTATTAATCACATATAATAATTTTAATTATTAAAATCACATTTGTCAAAACTATAAAGCCTTTCCTTACATATGAAGTCATATTGTATCCTGTCCTAAGAGGACATTTACAACCACAAATATATAGTTCAGGTCTGTCCATATAATAGTAAAAAAAAAAATTTGCAACAAAAAGAGGAGTCTTCACTCTTATCTAAATGCTCACCATAAATGTTTATATACACAAACATGATAAAAACTAGTGTTTGCATGCTTGCATATTGCATACTAACTCTCACACTTGTCAATGACCTATCTTACCATTATCAAGAAGCTATTAATATCGTGACATCAAATAATTTTTTAAATCAATAGAAATCTTAATTCATTGGTTACAATCATTATTATCGAAATAAATAGTTTTGTTGAGTAAATCGTGACATGAAAAATGATCTTAATTCATTGAATATACTCAATTTTATGAAAACAAGTCCAGATAGCAGAAATACCTGCCGACATTGCAAGACATGTTAAAAACATTAGCCGAATGTGATATATGTTAGAATTCAAAAGCTTTCAAAATATCTAGAAATGAAGAAGCTAACATATATCTACCCATCTAGTCTATGGGTAGACCCCATGTTGCACATGTTATAACCCGCTAAATTAGATACATTGGATTATACATTGCATTAGGAACATTGTTGAATTGCATAATTATTATCCCGTACAAAAATCTCATTTATTATGTCGCTAGACATATATGAATCGGTTCAAAGTATAATTAAATCTCACGCTAGACATATATGAATCGGTTCAAAGTATAATGTATGGATCGATACCTTGAATCACACATGTTCATATTTACCAGCGTAGATCCAAATCCTAGGCTCTATCAAGAGCCGAGAGGGATCAAATTTCCCGTGGTGCAAACCTCCTTGAGTGCAATACCTGAGAAGAGGTTTGCACTTCGGGAGATTTGATCCCTCTCAGCGCTTGATAGAGCCTAGGATTTTATTTACAATTTAATTGATTCAAGATAATTATATCTAATTTATGAATTCTTTATGTAAATTCAACATCCATTATTATTATTATTGAGTTGACTAAATTGATTTGATATATAATATTTACAATTTAATTGATTCAAGATAGTTATATCTAATGTATGAATTCTTTATGTGAATCCAACATCCATTATCATTATTATTGAATTGAGTATTTTATAATTTTTGTTTACTGGGAACATTTGACGTGGATAGACTTTTTAATTTTTTCCATTATTTTTTAAATCTCATTAATATGGTGCTTTGGTACAAATGTTGTTTCTAACCCATTGTTTCTCCATATCATGTGCCTAGTGACACCTCTCTATATCAATGCATAAATCGACCTCTGCAAAGTTTGTGATCCTAGTTGCGTGCCATTATTTGTAGTTGCATGACATTGAGTGTTGTTTATAGTTGTCGTGAGTTTGTGATAGTCATGCAAGAAATGAAGTCTTGTAGAGGAGGAATCATCAAACCAACCATTTGAATTTCATTTTGACCAAAAACAGGTGGACATATTAAGAGCCAAGTTCATGTAGGTAGGAGGCACAAAGTTTTGGGCTTGTTTAGAGCCTAGTAGTAGACTAATCATTGTTCTCTGTTGTTACAGCCGGCAGTGGTTGACACATTGTCACACCTTAGATTGCAACCCCAAGTGACTCAAGAGTCAGAAGTCACATCTTAATGGCCAACGCCTTGTAATCGTCAGTCATCGCTAATCATCTTACAGCATAAGAATTTCAGCATGTTGAAAAATTTATATGAATTGATGGATACTTTGAAATGTTGCCCTTCTTCTAAAATGTTATATAAATTAAGTCCTTCTTATTCTTAATTTTAATTAGAAGGATAAAAATTAGATTTTAAAATTCTTTTAAGGAGCGACTTTTACTTTACAAGGCTACGAAGGGTTCAAATTTGAACGCTGGACAGTTGATGGGAAACAGTATGCACCTTTCTCAATAACTTAACCAAGCTACCAGCTGACGGTGGACATTGTCTTAATTGTATGATATGATTATTTTGTTACGAGTCATGGTGATTGGTGGGACTCTGTGGGAATGGTCTGTGGAGTTATTTGGATACATGCCGGGTAGTTAATCGCATCTTCAATTAGTATGAGACATGGTACTTGAGATTGCATTAAACGAGTTACGACACAACAAGTCTCTCAATCCTTAGATACACAGCAGTAACAAAGAGCAACTCTTTTTGCTCCACTGAATTACAAACAACAACTCTACTTGAAAACTTGGGAGAGGAGGTGACATCATTTATGGTAACTGCCAACTTCAGAGTTGGTAGAATTTTGAAGGGCAGCCATTATATTTCTTGTTCGGCGCTGATAGACGTACGTACCTCCGTGGACAACATTAACACCACACCGGAAACCAAGTTTACATTTAACAAACCACTAAACTCGAAGTCTGAAAGTTATACAGATTTCGTCTGAGTGGTTTTTGTTTTCGGATCGTCAGGCTATTCGATGATCGCAATGTTATAATACGAGATCGTAGAGAAAATTCTTTTGTGTCGACCCATTTTCTGAGCAGGAACAATACATTTTCCATGACTCTTTTTCATCTTGTATGTTTGAGCAGCAATGGAGGCACCAGAAGGAGCTGGGCATCCTCTCTTGAGGGAAGGAGAGGATGGCATCCATCCGCATCCGTTCTCGAAATCTCAGATGGAATGTCTGATGGCCATTTGTGAGAGCATCATTCCTTCGATCGAACCTCAGCCGGAGAGCCACCCTGTTAGCAACAGCGCTGGGAGAGTTGATCCATCAGACGAAGTCAAAAGATTCTACAGACTATCGGGATCTCAAAATGGAGTTCCGGAGCAGGTAATTATGAAAACCTCTTTTTTTTTTTTGATTCATTTCGTTTTTGCAAGAACTCACATTTTAGCAGCATTGCACTGATTGTACAGGTAGGCGGGTTGATAGCAAAAAACGTAATCCAACTTGGTATCACAATTGCGTGGATGATGTTGTGGCTTTTGTCTACACGGTTGGGGACGTTTCTGGTGTGTGGCAGGGTTAGTCTTTCGGAAGCGTTCCCTTATGTGCAGAGGTTCGCAGCAGTTCCTCCGTGGAAAAGAGAGAAGATACTTTACGATTGGGGTAATGCTACGGGTTTTGCATTGGGCTCATTGCAGAGCCTCAGTTTCAAGCTTTTTAAGAGTATCTGTCTTTTTGCTTTCTACACGACGGTAAGTTATTGATCAATCTCAAACTGTTGGAAGCTAATTTGTGTATATTATTCAAAAGCTTATTCTGTGTGCGTGAATTATCAGGAAGGGTCGGACGGCACGAATTGTTTTTTCTTCTTTTTCTATTTTTTAGCCGACATAACATTGTAACTTTACTTTTAATTTCTTTTTCTATTTTTTTTAATAGCCGACATAACGTTATGTAACGTGACAACGTTACGTAACGTTACAAGCGTTACGTAATGTTACAAGATCTACCCCATACTGGGCTGTAGAGAGCCTCTCGGCTCAATAAAATGTTTTTTTTTAATATCTTTTTATTCTTTCAAGTACAACATAGTAGTGTTTTGTAGCTATCAACATAAATCTAAATTTTAAGCTTTATTAAGCGTCGAGAGGGATCAAATCTCTCGAGGTGCAAACCTCTTATTAAATATTGCATTTAAGGAGCTATCGATTTGATTCGAACCAAAAGACAGATATTTTTATAATATTTTTATTATTAATATTTAATATTATTTATGGCCGATATATAATATTTTTTTATTTTGTTAGGAAGGAACATTACAACATCTCCCCCATACATGGTTTTAAAACCATGTGCAAGGCCCTCCTAAAACCATGGGTTGTTTAGGAGGCCTTGCACATGGTCTTAAAACCATTTGCAAGGCTCTCCTAAACCATGTACAATAAAACCATGGGTTGTTTAGGAGAAAGACAACACAATATGGGGGAGATGTTGTAATGTTCCTACCTAACAAAATAAATTAAAAATTAAAAAATGAATTATCCACACAAAAAAAATGTTGGCCTTGTCCTAAACAACCCATGGTTTAGGAGGCCTTGCACATGGTTTTAAAACCATTTGCAAGGCCCTCTTAAACCATGGGTTGTTTAGGACAAGGCCAACATTTTTTTTGTGTGGATAATTCATTTTTTAATTTTTTATTTATTTTGTTAGGTAGGAACATTACAACATCTCCCCCATATTGTGTTGTCTTTCTCACTGACATTTTTTTTTGACGGATAATTAAATTTTAAATTTTTTATTATTTTGTTAAGTAGGAACATTACAACATCTCCCCCATATTAGGTTGTTTTTGTGGTCGACATTTATTTTGGTGGATAATTAAAATTTTATTTTTAATTGCGTCGAGAGGCGCTCTACAACCCAGTATGGGGGAGATCTTGTAACGTTATGTAACGTTCCTCTTATAAATGTCAGCTATAAATAATATTGCCGAGATGTTGTAACATTACTCTTTACTTCATGTAATGTTCTTCTTGTAACATTCCTCTTGTAACGTTCCTCTTGTAAATGTCGGCTATAGTTACTTTTTACTTGTCCATTATGATGTAGATGTTGTAACGTTACTTTTTACTTGCCTATTATGATGTAGATGTTGTAACGTTACTTTTTACTTCTAAAAAGTAAAAAGTAATAAATATATTTGGTTGGTCATTAATAATAATTAATATGCAAATAATAACTCAAACATGCAAATAATGAAATAATATCTAAATAATTAATTCACATATACAAATACCTTAAAATACTATTTATAAAACTTGCTAGTTAATACTCATTCAAAATAATTCAAGTAAAGTATTAATGTATTTGATAAATATGAATCTCAGTTTGAAAATAACATGGGTTAACCCTAGCTGATTGGTTGCAGGCTGGGAGAGGCCGATCATGCCAAGTTTGCAGCATGAAAGGAATGAGGGAGGCTGATGTATCACAACCAAGGAGAGAGGATAGCAGCAAAGATATGCAGTGTGCAAAGTTGCGACTGTCGAGTCCCAGGACAAGCCTGCGCCGAGGGAGGAACTCTAGCGGGGCGTAAGACATCAAAGCAGTTGCATTCATGGTGAAGGTGCAAACATGGGAGAGGAGAGCTGCTAAGGCAACGATGGAGGAGCAGCTTGAGGTGGCAGCCATGTGATAAAGAAGGGGCTCAATGATGACGAAGGGAGGGAGATTACAGGAGTGCAATTACTGACAACAATAATAGCATAAAGAAAGTACGCAACTCTTGATTCAATTGCCCTAGGAAAAGTGAAAACCCTCGCTAAAAGAAAGAGAAGCTAAGGTTGTAGCTAGCTCTGCAACAGGTGAGAAAAAAAAACCCACACTTCTGATGGAATGATAAAAACACTTTGCCATTGTGAATGCAATAGGAAGCTCACCTCCTGGACTCAACCTTGTGCTGCACTGGGTATAAATAAGTATCCATTAATAGAGTAGCAGGAAATTGAGAATTGGACTCTCAAATCTATTTGAGAGTCCAATTCTCAAACCTCCTTGAGGGCAATACCTGAGAAGAGGTTTGCACCTCGGGACATTTGATCCCTCTCCAGGGATGATTTTAAGGGTGAATTTTAGCCCAATGGTGAATTTTAAGGGTTACCCAAAAAAAAGTGGGCGAATTTTTATATTAAAATGTTTTTAATTTATTTAATAAATTCGCCCATTGTTTATTTTATATATAGCTGCCCCAAGGTAAATTGCATTCATCCCAAAAGAGGGAAAAACTGGAAAATGAATATTAGCCCACGAAAATATTGATTTTTGCCCACATTCGCCCGAATTTTTCCGATTTGCAGGAGATATTTGCCCAAATTTGCCTGATTTTTTCCGATTGGGAGGAGAAATGAAGATGGTTCATCGGATTTATGGATAATAGGTTGAAAAATTGGTATTTTGCCCATAATTTATGGATAATACGATTAAAAATTTGGTATTTCTCTCTATCTGCTTACATTACGTGAAAATGATGGACAAGCTAACAGAGGAACAAATCTCTGAGTTCAAAGAGGCTTTCAGTTTGTTTGACAAGGATGGAGACGGTCAGTACTCACAAATCCCCTTGAATTATTTGTCTTTCTCTACATGTTTTCGATCTCTGCTTCTTCTGTAAGAATAGGAAGAGATGCAATGTATTTTGCTTATCTGGGTTGTGAAATTTTGAGTTTATTTACATATATCTATTGGCCAAATTGCTTTATGTGATGACTTGTGTACTTAGATCGGTTGAAAGCAATGACGTTTTTGATTACCCATTTTATTAGATTCTAGGATTATCCATTTATGTTGGGCAGTTATGGTAGAGGGATGTAAGTAATGGTCGCATGGTTGGTACTCTGTAGTCAAATCATTTCCCTGTAACATTATTAGTGTTCTATGGTGAATAAGGGACAAGGTATTAGATATGGTTCATTCAGTTGGTTCTCTTATTGCTTGATTTGAGTTTTCATAAATCACCACTCATCAAATTCTGAACATTTTTACTTATATAGTTAACTGAATTTTTTAACCCTCTTTCTGATTGGAGTGGGTAGGAGAATTTTATGAGAGATCTGTTGCAATTAGACCTCTTGGTTAATAATTTCATCAAAGTCACCCAAAAGTTGCACTTAGTCTCATTCACAGAATGAAGACCGCATTAGCATTGAAAACATCTTAGTTTAACACTTTGGAAGTAGTGTATCCACCTTAACCTGACTCTCATCTTGAAACACTTTGTTCAATAATTTTGTCAAAGTCACCCAAGAATTGCACTTAGTCTCATTCACATAGAAGATTGCATTAGCACTGAAAACATCTTAGTTTAACACTTTGGAAGTAGTGTAGCCACCTTGATCTGACTTCATCTTGAAACACTTTGATCAACTGTACTGGGAGAAAGACTTTTGGGTTTTAAGCCTGAGCCATCATTGCTGTGAGCACTCAACCTTGTTGCTAGACCATAACTTGATGAGATTTTCCTCATTGGATATTATTCTTTGGCACTCTGTTGGTTTTACTCTGGGTGTAAGTTATAGTATTCAACAGCCATGGAGCTCATTAGCAATTATTTGCCAGGGCACATGGTACTGATTATAAGAGTACCATAGATTTCTTTGCTTTTCCTTCTATTCTTCTTGTTCCCACTATCCTTAAATTTTCTAATCACTTCCATTCACTCAGCGTCATCCTTAAATCAACTAATCACTTCCATTCACTTAAAGTTAGTGCTAATAGTAGTTGGTGTCCATGGTGATCTGTTTCTTCTTTAGGCAATGCTGGTTTCTGTGGCTTCTATTGAAGATCATGGATGTTTTCATTTTAAAGAGCTTAGTCCTGCTTCAAATATGACGAGACAGGGGGTTTAATCTTTTGTCTATTTGATGCATCAACTATTTTTAGCTGTACTCATGTGGCGAGTTATTCTCAGGTAGTCTATAACAGGTTAAAGATCTATCTTAGTGTTTAGTCTCCAATTTTGTCAAAAAAATTGTTAATAAATATCTACTTTTAAGATAACAAAGTCACAGTTTCGAAGAACATATTCTCTTTCCCTTTTCCATGCTTCCATTCTGTTTGCATTAGAAAGTAAGTTGACCTAGACGAAGATACTTATATACTTCGTTTTTTAGTAGTAGGTAGACATTGCGTTTCACCGAAAGGTGGGATGGTGAATCTACTATCTAATGTGGAGCCTTTCCTGCTAATTGGCTTTGCAAATCAAAAGAGACATGTTTCATTTTCAGTGAACTCAATGCCCACTAGGTAAAACTGTCAAATCAATTTCCTTCACAAGATTGCGCTGAAAGATTGGAATTGGTTGTAAAATTGTGATTCAAATCTAGCCATCTATTGTCATATTAGCCCCTTATCCTTTTAGTTGGGAAGTAGAAGAATTGACCTCAGGTTCGTCCAAAATCATTAGTAGATAAATCTATAACAAGTTTAGTAACTAATATCAATAATTAGTGCCTAATTAGTGCCAATGAAACTGAAATTGGTAAACAATTTTTAAAACATCATGAATATTTAAAAGATAACATATTATAAGATTTTTGAAGTTCAGGATTTTAATACTGGTATCTTTTTTCGTGTGATCCAAGTGTGCATACTTTTGACAAAATATGATCATCTTTATGTCTGTCTAGAGTGGGCAGGAATAGCAAGGTCCCATGATACAAGCACTATTACAGTTCCAAATTGAACCTTTATGGGCTTCCATCAAATACTTTGGGACTATATAGAAATGTTATTTCAGAGCTTGCAACAATAATTTTCAAAACAGAGCAAGATTTCCCAAGTGCACTGTTTGGTTTGTTCGTTCTTTCCATAAATTTACTGAATACACAGGAATTAGACATCATTTTCCTTATGGACACATAATGGAACTGATTGTGCACTAGAAACTTGTAGTTGTGTCCCATTTATGTCGAACAAATTATTTGTGGAAATAAATTTCGAAGATGAGAGTGGGTGCAACAGTGGCTTCTTTCTCTTCCTCTTCTTGTTGGGCATGGAAGCCATAGCCCTTGCTCTAAGTTCTTCAATGTCCATAGTGCCGAAATTGACTTCCGCACTGAACTTCTTTGACTTGGCAAGTAAAAAACGTAATTGGGGAGGTCAGACCCTCTCTTACTCTTACTGTCTACTTTGCCCTGCCCTATCCTCCTGCCTCTGTCTTCATTGGTTGTTTCTTTCATCCATTTACCAGTTGCCACGAGGTAGAAACAAGAAGCTTCATGTCTTTGAAAGTTCCCCTGTCAACTACTTAATGTGTGGCAAGGGCAACACTGATTCCTAGTGGTTAATCCCTGGATATTTCAATTTCTTCAAAATATGATATAAAGGCTTAAAGCCATAGGAATTGTTGAAAATTTTCCAATTTTTGTTTGATTTCTTTGTGAAAATATGATATTAAGCCATGAGAATTTATAGTTTTTTTTTTCAATTTGTTTTGTTGAAATGCATCATATATCTCACTATAAGTCAATATAGATGTACATGATGCTTTTAAAATCCCCAACCGAAGAGTTGATACACAAAGACTTCTACATTTTTTATACATATAAATCTAGGGTGGGTTCTTAAAATCATCCCTACCTACATGTGAAACCAATCATGGTTGTGGCTCTAATATGACAGAATGAGTGGAGGTATCATGCCCATAGTTCGGAACATGGGATGTATGGGAAAGGAGCTGAGGTAACATGCCTGCTCCGAGAACTTTTGTTGGGGGAGCATGCTTTCCTCATGGTTCTCATTCAGGAGCTGAGGGCATATGATTGCTCTGGTGTGGGAGCTAACATGCCTCACAGGACAAAGCAGTTGAACTTCCAAGCCTAGTTGAACGATGTAAATGGGCTATGGTCTTTGTTGGGAATTAGCTGACTAGGAAAGTTTCTCGAACTAGTATTGCAATGCTACCTGATTTTCAAGAACCCTTAGTCTTAAGACTCTGAAATGCATTGCGATTTGCATAGTGCTAAGTGGGATAACTTGCAGGTTGCTGCATGCCTGAATATTCCCTTTGTCAAAAAGGATCTGTCTGACATATTAGTAACTAGTCACCCCACTACTTGTACATATCCCTGTTTTTTTTTCTTTCTGTTGAGCCTTTTATTGTGCTTCCACACAGTTTGGGGGTCCTAAGGAAAGAATAATTTCATGGGCGAGGTTGGGTGGAAATCGGATGGTAATTTAAGAGTTGTCCAGGGAAGGAGTTGGATATAGCAATTCATCCAATGGGGCTAGTTGACCAAGTGCAGGTATAATCTATTATATTTTCTTGTATATCAAACTGATTTTCGTAATTTTTTTGATAAGTTGTTAATAAACTAATATGACAGACTGTTGGAAATGCCATGTGTATCTATGGTTGTTAAGTGGAAGCTTTGCTGGGATGAATGGCTATGGGATTTATTTTACCTCTGCTAAAATAAAAATGGCCATAAACTTGATGATTGAAAGAGCTGGTGAATTATAGCTCTAAAATCTTGGTAAAAGAGGACTAGGGATGAGACCTATCACTATATCCTGTCCTTTCATTATTGTTTATGGGAAAGATTTTCTAAAATTGTCAATGATATATGCTGGTTTAGTGCATGAAGCTTAGAGAGAAATTCCTGTGTTTTTATGATATTCTGGATTGGGTTACTCTGTTGTCTTTTTTGGAGTTATGGAAGCAAATTAGAAATGTTAGTCTCAATATGTTTGTTATATGAAATCATACTTCCATGCTTAATTGGTGTATTTTCAGTTTTCTAAACCAGCGTGATTGTGAGGAATTTATTTTCTTACAAAGCTATTCTCGTTGAAACCATGATTGCTGGTAGAGTTGGGCATATAACCTATTTAGAAAAAGGCAAAGTTTGTTTATGGCAATTGTGAAGACATTTAGTAGGTGAATTGATGCAGAATCAATTTGTTGCTAGAATTTCTGGTAACGGGTAAATTTCTGTTTGTGAATACTGAAAACAGGTATTAGAACTGTTAACCGCTATTTGTGACTCAAACAAAATATAGATGTATATTGCTGTAGCTTGAGATTAGTATATTACTGATGCATGAAGTATGTAATGACCATGGAATGCAAAATTCATGCTTAGCTTTCACTACATGTTTGAATAAAAAACCACTGGGATTATATCGATGGCATCAGCTTCTTTTGATGGCATTATAACTCAGCGAAATCTCTTCTCCCTCTTGGTTGTATGATTTCTGCTTATACCACGAATTTAATTGATGGGTATTGACTATGTTAATATGATATGTAATTTGCCTTGTCTTAACTAACTGAAAATTTAAGCTCATCAATGGATGTTAGCAAGCCACCATACTGAAATGATGGAGACCTCACCAGAGGATGGCATCTCCAACTATGTCGTCCTCTACCTGTCTATGGGGGTTGCTATCTCATTGGGCACGATTTTTTATAAGCTGTGGCAGTGTGTAACATGCTCAAATAGAGCCAACGATCTCACCCCACATAAGCATAATCCTTTAATGGCATAATTTGTTTGTGTTGATTTTTTCTGGGTTGCTGGCCTACAGTTTGACATAAAGCTTAACCATATATATCCCAATTTCTTTATCTTAAATATGCAACTTGCAAGTTGCAATTGGATTTCCAGCTAAGGTATTGGACAACATGCTAAGGGTTTGAATTTAGATTTCTTCCTTTTCAAAATCTCTGTGGTGATTGTGGGCAATGGAGTACAACTCTGTAAATGGAAAACACGGTAATGAAGCTTCTATGGGCATGTATTTTCAAATTTAAGTTTTAACTTAGAAAATCGCTTTGATGATGGTAAATTGCTGTTCTTGTGGGCATTATTTTCGGAGTTTAATTTCTCTTTGCAAATTGATTTGGGGATGAGTTTAAGTGATCATTTATTGAGTCACTAAAGTTGGCTTCTATTTGTTTGCAAATGCATTTATTGTGTCTACTATTGAGATTTTCCCTGAAAGTACCTTTTGGACCTTCTCTGTAGAAGAATGATCATCATTCCTATTTGTGATGGTTGAAAAAGTTCCACTATTCAAGAGTCGATGCTTTTGGAGTTGGTTGTTGCAACATATTCAAAGATTTATTCATCAAAAGGGAACCCCCCTATAGAGTTTCTTCATATTTTTTCTATTGATTATGTACAGATGCCACTTTTTCATTTTCAGAACTTGTAAATTAAAAGAGAGCATCATTTTTCTGAACAAAATGGTGCCCAGCTTTTATAGGGTCCTATTCTTCCTCTTCCCTTCTTACTTGCTCTGCAGCAAAAGGAAATGCATTTAGTGTCTATTGGTGAGTCTCCAACATCAGAGTGTGAAAAAATAAAGGATCAGTGTCGATTCATGTTGAATACACTTGAGAATCTTAAGAAAGCTGATTTGATTCCTCAAGTTGATGGCTCTACCATTGTCTCTCTTGCCGACGACAGAGATATCTAGTCCTGCAAGCAAGATTTGAGGGAAGACAAGTATTTGCTTCTCCATGAGGTTGGGTGCAAAATGATTGTTAATATATTTATTAATGTTGAAGAGGTTGGGTGCAAAATGATTGTTGATAGAAAAATGCATGATAAGTTTGTTGGCAATGCATGATGCAATTTCCAATCTGAAAATGAAGTAACAAGGCCAGTGATGTCTGAGTTAGATCATAGCATCTGCTGCACAGATATGGGAGAACACCTCCTTTAAAATCCCATCATAAGGACTGTAACATTGCTTCCTTACAGACTGAGAAACACCCCTCATTTTGATATCTACTATTTGTGAATCCCCTCAGTAATGATTGTGTGTGTGAAAATATGGTTTGTAGTATGGTACTCCAAGTAGAAATTTGCATGTCCTTTGGCCCTTAGTCACCTTCTTTCAAGTTTGTTACTCTTCATATATAAACTGGTTACATATCCTTGTATCAAGGGTAAATTATAACCACTTCTTATTCTCAGGAAACATTCTAGGTGGAAAAGAGTCATGGATAATGTTTTATGTAATCTTCATTACCATGTTGGTAAACTCAGTATAATTGGAATTGCTAGGTATTCTTAGAATTCAATTACTCAAATTATGTATTGGAACTGGGATACCGTTTTCATATGTCATTTTCAACTTCAAACAATTGTAGTGCTCAAAGTTTCGATATAAAAACATGTGAAAAATATAGGAGGGATATCTAAACATCCCGGTGAATGTAAACTCTTCTATTTGTTCATGGATTATTTGGATTAAGAAATTATAGAGACCAGGAAGCTAGTGAAGGTGATCTTAAGAGGGTAATTTTATCACACTAATGTTGCTTGCAGATATACCTACAGGATACTGTGATTGTCAAGTAATTTTTTTTATTGTTTTGAAATTTGATGTATAATATCATGCCAATCCCTAAGAAATCAGAGACTTGGATCTGGTTATCTCATGGTTTAAGTTTCTGGAAAATGTATAATAGTCAACTTATCTAAGTATCCAACAATTAGAAATCCCAAGTCCATCATTCCAAACTATCCAAGATTCAAAAGCAGGACACAAAGTGGTCTACCCATCAGTCCATTTCTTCTTGCTCTACCTTTGGAAGTAAGTATCATGGTTATACTTTGCCTCACTTCATGGGACCTATCTAATTCAAAGAGGCCTGTAGCATGGGTTTTATCTATATCATTACAATAATGAAAGGGGTTGAGTGTGTGGTTTCAACATGTATTATTATAGGATTTGTGTTTTTTCTATGATCCACTCACCCAATACTTCAACCAATATTATACAGCCACATAGACAAGAAGCATACATTCTATAGATTACAACAACATACCCTGTAGATTCCCAAATCAGGTGCACAACAGGTGGTTAACAAAAGATCGCTCTCTTAATAAGATTCGTCGTATATTTAAAGATGTAGATAATATGCTTACGGATGGTTGGCCTTTCCTTTGTGGCAATGAGTTTACTGTAGCTGACTTGTCATTTCCTGCACTTGCTGGTACTATACTATGCCCAGTGTGGGATGGCACCTATCTAGTACAAATAGAATAATTTCCATGGAAACATATAATGAAGATGTATGAAACTAAAAGACACTATCAGGGAAGCATATAATGAGGATGTATGAAACTGAAAGATGCAGAAAATCCTTCTTGAAAGAACTTTCCCTTTTGGTAAAAGCACCTTGGTCAAAATAGTAGTTTTCTTTGTCCTTTAAAACTAGTTAAAACAACTAAAAATAAAATCATAGGAAAGGTTGTCAGCAATTAATAAGGTCAATTTGCTTGTTTTGGGGATGTTATTGTGTGAAAAGGGCCAATTCCACTTTGAATGCAACCGTACAAAAAGCCTAGAAATCAGGGATAGCAGTCTTGATGAAGGAAGGCTTTCCTATTTTAGGCCTTATTGCCTCTTTCTAAAACATCAGACAAGGAAAACTGCTTGACGGGATTTGAGGTTCTATATATGCTGAGTTGAGAAGCAAAACGAGGGTCACAAAGTTCACTTTGGAGCATTGATTGTAGCAGCAGAACAACTCTTCACTCTCTCATCCACCACACCTCAACCACTACCACCATTGCTAGCAAGGATATCTTTGGCATCCTGTCACCTATGATCCATTATGATGCAAACAATCTCTTGGGTAATAAGTGATTAAATCAGTTATGCTTATTCTGTTTCTCTGATTATAAGTATGAAGATTTATATTGGAGAGCTAGTCCATTAGGGAAGACATATTTTCCATATGAGGCAAAGGTGACTTGCCCATGATAACATTATTCCAAATCCTTGATGATTGTCCATTTATTGGCATTTAAATATGCATGTTTCTAGATCAGCTGGAATGCTTGATGAATACTTTTACAAGTTTGAGATCCTCCTATTGGAGTGGGTTTGGAGAATATCTTATTCATTTTAATGTTGTCAAAATATTTTTGCATGAGAGAATCCTTCCACAATGTTATATATCCATTTATTAGATTCCAAAGAAATTTTTATCCCATGCCTATTTTGAATATTATAGGATCTCTAACTCTAAATCCTCCCCTAGTAAGAGGCATTTTTACCACATGCTACCAATGAAAAAAAAGGTATTTCCTATCCACTTTCCCTCTTTCCATAGGAATTGACGAGTTGTTTTCCCTGTTTCATTTATAACTCCCATTATGGAAACTAAAGTCAAGAATAATATAAAGGTGGGGATCAAATAACATATATACTAAGGATGAGTTGAGTCTACATATTTAGTCATTGTTCTTTGTTACCCCTCATGTTGTATGAGGACCCTTTTTCATCATGATCTAGTCACATTTGGATGTTAACTTCTGATGTCCTACATGATCCAATAAGTGATTTCAGACGAGGCCATTTTATGGACACATGATCCATTCCTAGCATTACCCTCATGACTCATTCAAACTATTTGTTGAGGGGGTGAATCCCAGAGGATGGAGGTTAGAGCAGAATTACAGGTTCATGCCTCGCAGCCCAGCATGATTATGTTGTCTAATGGGTTCAGAGCACTAGATTTAACTTGATATAACTCAATATTATGATGACATGTTGAAGATGGGACCTTGTCTATGTGTTGAAATAATAGTTCTATCCAAATGGCTATGAAGACGAACAACTGAGGAAATGGAAATATGTTCAACAAGAACAAGGACAAAGTGTTCAAGAATACACATGAATTATGAAAGTAGGCCATCATGCTGGGTACCTCTCTGAATGAACCTTGACAGTAGTGAAATACTTTGGAGGCCTATTTAGCAATATCCAAAGTCAATTATATTATTATAGCTATTGAATCTAAAATGTATAGATGAAGTAAGTAAGAATTTTTTTTACATCAAGTTGGACTTCAAAAAGGGGTAATAGCAAAAGGGCCATGAAGAAATCAGCAAAAAGATTCCATCCACAAGTGAGTGAGGGAAATATCCAA
>LPNX011093882.1:0-34954 GCA_001517045.1 Pseudotsuga menziesii
CACTATCTTGCCTGCACATATAGTGTAGCAGCTCAAAGTTTACGATTTCCCGGTTGATAATTAAATTGAGGTTAATTAAGCAACATTAAAATTGACCAACAACCTGGAAGCAAATGAAACTGACTCATGGGAAAGGGATCATAGTTGTAAAACCGGGAAGATAACTGCAATGGGAAATACCGGGGGAGGTAACTGAACTAGTGATATCCAGGAGACTCATTGCAGAGTACTCTAAACAAAGGAGACCCAATGGAGGAAAGATGCCATAATATGAGATCATATAGGGTGGCACCTAGAGACACTGTTTGGGCCTTCTTCATAGTTTAAGGAGCACGAAAAAGGGATAGAAGTAATCTCAATATGATACTATCTCGTGGATTTTTATCGATCCTGAGAAGGTAAATGCTCGATGGTGTTTTCATTTTTAAAGTCTGAAAACATGAACAAGACTCCAGTGTGGTCTCTTTTTTGTGAATAGTCCTCTAAGCCTGAAAAAAGGATAAATGTATGCAAAGGAGAGCTCTCCAACCATAGGGGAAGGGAGCTTCTTTATTGTAGCTAGTCCAACCAGGTCAGAAAAGGTTAAACCTATACTGACTGAATGGTCATTCAAATACTTTTACGAGCATGAAGAAAACCAAGATTGTTCAACGATCTTTTCTTAATGAGAGGGCTGGAAAAGTTACGGTCCCAATGTACGACAAAGCATAAAATGATACAAAGGGAAATGTTCCTAGACGGAAGGTGCCAGGGTGGTCCTTTTCTTTCAATAGTCTACATAGCCTGAAAAAGGATATAAATGAGGCCACATAGATTCCCTTTCAAATACTTTAATGAGCGTGAAATGATGCAAGTGTGCTCGACAATCTTTTCATTATTTTAGGATTTAGAAAAGATCTTAACAAAAACTATGTAATGTTAGTCAAGCAAGGAGGAAGTGTTTGATGTATGGAAATAGGTTATGTTGTGAACATGGCTAATAGAAATAATAGTGGAACACTTGATGGGGTCTCCTTGCGGGATGATGGATGGCGGTAAAATAAGGCCAGCTGTGTAGTATGGATGGAGCATATGGCTCGTGAACATGCCAGTATGTACATGGGGTGATTCGCATGATGGAACACAAATTGAGGTGACTTTTGAGAAATGGCCCAAAAAATCATAAGAGAGGGAGGAAGTCTTGTAGGTTGTTTCTTCACCCAGGATATTTTTGCACAGTGGTGGCAGCTTCCGATCCTTATAGAGAATGATCCATACATGAGCATGGACTACCGGAGAGATCTGAAGATGCCTCGACCTCCAGTACAGGTCTAGGGAGCTGTCGGTATGCTAGCAGAGTGGTATCTAGATCATACGTGCGAGAGACACTGACAACATACTGTGTGCATGTGCAGAAGTGGGAACACACCCTCCAATGGGATACCAACGACGCATGAATAGGGTGGATGTGTTATATCCACCTGCTCACGTGCAAAGGATGTGACTGAGTGCTACAATGGACTCATTGCAATGGGACATGGAGTGACTACTTGAGGGGGTCACCGAATCATGGTAAAAATGATGCAAAACAAGAAATAAAAACTATGATACAAGGGTACTCATGGTGGGTCACTTTAGCCATAGAAATTCTTGAGGTAGAGCCTATTGCGGGGATTCTTCAAGAGGTGGCTATCAGAGTCAGAAATGATATATGCTCCCTTTCCAAGGTATCGATGGATGACATATGGGCCATACCACATGGAATCAAACTTCCCTTTTCCTATCTTATCATTGGATTGGTCGTAGACGAGGAATAGGACCCCCTCGCTAAAGCTGCATGGATGGATGTGGGAGTCATAATGGGACTTCGACCAAGTCTTAGATGCTTCGATCATCTGTAGAGTAGCACGACGGTCCACATTGGTTTGTTCAAGCATAATTAGGCATTGTTTTAATGGTGAGGTATCATGTAGAAGTTTGATGACAAGGAGGAGCAACGAAATCTGGCATTCAATGGGAAGAACCGATTCCAGACCACAGACTAGATGAAATGGGGTAAAATCGGTGTCAGTTTCAAGGATCTCTCCATTGTCATAAAAGTGGTGCTGGGATAATTTAGGTGGATCTTCCACGATCGAGGACTAGAAAGGATTGCTAGAAGTAGAGATCGTGTAAATGGTGTTGGTGGTGTTTGAGGAAGAAACCAAAGGATGGATCTCCTCAAAGACAGTGATGCCAGACTCACTAGAATGTGTGTGAAGGTCATTAAGGATCGACTGATACTAATGAAAGTTTGGGAAACGGTGTGAATAATGACCATATTGGCCACAAATTGCACTTGGGTGGTTGGTTCACAATGACTTGTTCTTGACCGCGGGTAAAGGTAGAACATTGAAAACTGGGATATTCTCAATCTTGTCTACAGTGCACATGTGGTTGCGAAGGAGAGGTAAATCGATACAATTTTGTGTCGCATGGCATTGGACATTGCACAAAGCACATGTAGGAGTAGGAAGTGGTTATGTCGTCACTTTAGTCACCTTGCCCCAGCCTTCTTCTTCTTCAGAGGGGTAGCAGTAGGGATAGGAGTTGTCTTTGGTGTGCCAGGAGGTGGGTTCGACATTGTCTCAATAGGTTGGATGGGGGTCAACACAATCTGGGGAGTCAGGGGGTGGGGTAGGTGGATCGAGGTACCACACAGGAATACCCAAAGTGAAACCAAGAAAGTTGAGAGTAGCCATGTTAGGATTGATCACAATGCTGGTTGGTGGAAAAAGGAAGGCAATTGTGTGGATAGGGAATGAACTCCAATAATTCCCTGAAGATTATGGTTGGGGTTGCGATTGAGGTTGCAAGGAGGTCAGAACACTATTAGATGTGATAGTGCACAAATCCAATATATCAGTCGGTGAAGGAGGAGGTGGTAAGGACAAAAAGGTGTCTGTGATAAGAGCATTAGAAAATAATACCAAGCCAACTGCAGATAGGGATGGTATGGAAACAATGTAGATGGTAGTGTCGATAGTGGGAAGGACGTGTTTTGGTGTGGCCAACCCCTTTGGATCATAGTATGTTAGCTGGTCGATGGTCACAATCTTCCCATCATGAGGGAACACCAAGAGCCGAAAGACGGTAGAGGAAACGACCTGCATTTCATACAACTATGTCTCAAGAGGAGGTTGTAATCAAGTTGGGCATTGACAACCTCAATGTCAATAGACATTGTTTTTCTTACTAATCAACATGGACATTTTTTAGAACTCCTTGTGGTTAAGCAAAGTGGCCATCATAGGCATGAAAGGCGGTGGAAAAAGGTTGGAGGGTTGGGGATCCAAGTTTCTGCCAAACAAAGGTTGACATAACATAGGTGGACTCCCCCTCATCAATGATGCATTGATGAATAACCAAATTATGAATCATGACCGAAACTTGGAAGGAGACGAATGGTGGCATTCCAGGTTCTCCTTGATCCAAGACAAAGGTGATCAACCTAGAATCATAGGGATAGATGACACCTAATGCGGATACCAATGCTTTACATTGTATTAGAAAAGTTTTGAGAACTTCTAGAGCTGACATGGATGTGGGATACTAGGCCAAGTCATTGACAATACTATAGTTGAGCGCATCTCAGGAAGTGGTGTTGTTTGCAATGTAGTGCAAAGGGAGCCATGGGAATTTTGTAGTCCTATTCGTAGGGGGTCTCGGCAGGTGCAAGGAGATGTCGATAGTGGTGGAGGTAGATGCCGCAGATGGGTCAATAGTTTTTGTGGTGGAACCATATTGGTTTCGTCGAGTCTGGAGGTTGACATTAGACGATAACATCATGAGGCGATGGACACCGGGATCCATGGGTTGAGCTGCAGAAGTGGTTACGGGAGTTTCTGGGGCCAAGGGTTGGGTTGCAACCATTCCTTGGTGTGGTAGGGGGTTTTGGAGCACCATAGGTGGAGGACCCGGTGGTGCTATATTTGGCAGAGCCGGAGCAACCACATTGGGGTCACATTGACTATCATTTTGGAGGAAGTGGTGGATGCAAGTCAAGTGAGGACATTGATGGGTATAGTGGAAATAAGTTTTATAGATGGCGTATAGATGGTTAGTCCACAACTGTGGGTTCTTCCTAGGTCTAGTGGGACACTGGGGATTTTTGGAAGGGGATTCAACTCCATTATTATTCGTAGGGTTGGCTTGTTGGACACCTGCTTGAGGCTGGTAATTGGCCGGATTCCTACCTCGGTTATTCCTCCCCTACCCTTGTTGGTTATTTGTCATGTCTCCATAATTTTGGACATAAAAGTGTTAACCATGCCCAACACATCGGGACGTCAGATATGCACTAATTACCTCACCTAGGGAATTTTGTCCAAATATTATTTATGAGGCATTACTTATTTAGCCTAGGAGAATGTTTCTAAATAAACATTATTGAGGCATGTATTTAATTTTTATTTCCATTAATTAATTATTGTGCAAATAACGTGTGGAATTGAGCTTGCCATGTCAGGCACAAGTGGAAAGCCAACTTTCCGAGGGAGGAGATTAAGAAAGTGGAAACTCTATGAAAAAAGTAGTCAAAGAGAAAAGAGAAAGTTCCCAAAAGCTATGACAGAAGCTATCATAATAAAATAAGTAAAGTCTGAAAATTTGTCATAGGAAAAAGCAGGAAAGGGAAAAAAAGTTGTCATTGACAAAAGTAACAACTATGGGCCTAAGGAGGGTGTAGTTTCCAAGTTTGATGAATGACATGGATAGGGAAACATATCGACATGGTCCTGCATTCCAATTTCCTCAAGGAGGATGCATATGTGGCCAGGGTTAGGGATTGTAGGTGGTTGACTTGCTCTCACAGGTCACCATTGGCCTCTATTTGCTAAAAAAGTCACCCAGATTTATATTAAAGAACAAGTCAAGCTCATTCACACATTTTCGTTAATTTATGTTTTGTAGTTTATTGAAGCTTAAGCTTCCTCTCTGAGTGGTGAGCCTCAGTGTCTTGGGTGATGTGTCCCAAGTCCATTGTTCCCCTTCTCCCCTCTTCTTCCCACTTCTATTGCAGGTCTTACTGAAGCTAAGGAGAATATTTAATATATTGAAGGAAGTTTTTTGCAGGGGTTTATGTCTCTTTCATTCCATTATCATATCATCATGGAGATCTTTGAGGCCTCCTATCAATGACATCCCTTCCTCTTTTCTCCTTATCTATATTCTATGGTCTTCTAGCAATTTTGGAGATATGTAATGGATATTTTGACATATATATGATATGATATGTATAATTATGTATTATTTATTGTTAAATATCATATTCATACCACCTTCAGGTCATTTCTAAAGTTTGTGAGATTCAGAGATCGGATTTCTTGGGTTTCCTAGCTCTGGAGTCATAATTTTGGAGTTGTGCTATGAGAGGTAACCTCTGTGAATCCTATGAGAATTATTTAGAATATCATGGTCCCGATATGTTATTATTTATAGTATCTACAATTTTCATAACATTCTTATTCGAAATGGCTGAGATTTACTCATTTTAAGTCAACCTAGTCTAGATTTGTATTGGAAAATAACTAGTTTTGTTGTAACTTCCATATTTCGACTTGTATGACTCCAAATAACTCCATTATTTTTCTTATGAGTCATTAAAAGACATATATAAGTCCCCCAAGTACAAAACAGAGAATATGAACCACCCTTACCCTATTTTGAAAGGCCTGAAGATGGAGCTAGTGAGCTGCTCGATGAGCTAGTCTCACCTTTACAACTTGCTGAATATTTTCCTTTGCCTCTGATCTATTATAAAACTTCAAGAAACTATTATTACCATATCATAAAATTATAACATAAACTTATTCACTTTATACAAGACTCTGGTTTTTGGATATGAGAAAAGTGCTTCCTAGTTTCACAGTTAGGTGACCCAGAAGCGTGGGAGTAGGTTTCCGCGGAGCGGAATCCAAAACCTAAATGGTACTTGATATAAATGTGTTAGGGAAGACAATTTATTAGTCATATTATGTCCTTTATTTCTTCCCTATTCCTTCTTCCCTGTGAGCAAAAGTATCAGTCATTTTCCCTTATCTGCTTAGCTTCCAAAAGTTGACTGGTTGTTTGCAAGTTTTATTTCAAAACATTAAGATAATTTGCAGAAAGTTAATATTCTGATCTGTATATCAGATTAGGGATATTACAGTGGTATCATATCTCTTTCCTTGGATCATCATGTAGAAAGGAATATCTCAGTGAATAAATTTGCAGCCATGTCAAAAGATATGAAGAAGAAGAAATCCTCTATGTTGATGGAGGCCTACCAAAAAATGAATATGACGAAGACTATTGGACATCAGATGGGGAAGAGATCATAACTGATTCTCCAATAGTTAAGAAAAACTTGACAGAGATTATTGAAGCATGTGAGAACATGTCTCACTGCTACGAGGACTATCTAGCATTGGGTAGGAATATTTGTGCAAATCTTTCTTTTGGAGATTATATTTATTTCAAGTATGGATTCTGGCCCAAGAAAGACTATGAGCATTATTTCAAGAGCAATAAGCTATCCAAAGAGGAACCAAGTTGTTCCACCTCTCTGAGAAAAGAAGAAGAATAAGGAACCAAAGGTTAAGATTCCTCCAAGCCATTGACATGTTCAAGATTTAAGAGTTTGTTTGGTTTTTATTAAAATAGAGCTTCTAAATATTGTGACATGAGTACCACTAAAGATGAAAAAGTCTCAAGTTTCTTGGAGGAGAATAGAAATGAGGTAGAGGAATATATCCATGAAGTGGAGTGCAAGTGACTGCATGGAAAAATAAAAGAAAGATGAATGCACTTCCAGTTTATTTGTGGGTGATCTCCAGATCACTTCTCAAGATGTTGTTTCATGTATGGGTGGTGAGATATATTTTGGATCATATCCAAAAGAGGTACACAAAATAGATTTACAGTCACCTCCTGAGCCACATAATGAAGAAGAAAACAAGGCCACACCACTTGGGTGTGATGCAAAAATTTTGGTGGAAGAGCAGGCCACCATAGTATCCATACGGGAAGATGGTAATGTTAAGAACATGGATAATACAACTTCTGATTTTTGCAGCCTCCATGTACACCTGCAACAATCTGATCCATGGGAGGATGGAAAGACTTCACTTGCATATGAGGACTGCAAGATGAAGGACAATTGTGAGGGAGATGAATTTGCTCCTAGTTTACCTGTTAGTGAACCCAAAATCAATGCAGAGGAGGGTGATACTTCCAATGATGATAAGGGATATTTTGGATCAGATCCAAAAGAAGAACAAAAATAATATCTAAATTCATTATCTAAACTTCTGACTGAAATGGAAGACAAGCCCCCACCAGCTGGGCATGAACTAGGAAAATTGAAGGAGAAAAATATGATGCAGAGAGAGGAGCACAGTTCAGAATTTTGGACTCCTTTGCAACATGATGAAGCTGAAATGACAGGGCATGAGATTCTCTCTAATTTATGTCCATATCACATGTCATTCCAACATTCAGATATACCCTCCACTACACATCATGGAAGTGATTTTGCTGAAAATTCAAAGGCTGACTTGTATGCCGAGAATCGGTTTTGTGTTGTAGATCCATGCCACAAACAAAATGGTCATGTATGTTAGCTATTAGAAGAAGAGACCTTGGTGGAGGATATTCTTTGTGAGCCACATCATTTGAGTGGATCACTAAAGAAGGACATAAAGAAGCTTATGGCATCCATGAAAATTTTTGTTGACATCAATGCCTTGGTGGCAAGATGATGTTGGAAAGCTTCTGGTGGAGAGATGGAAGGAGAAGCCTTTATGGGGGAGTGCATAGCACTAAAAGAAGGCATGGACAAGATGAAGGATAACTATATGAACTCACTTTCTGAAAGAGATCATCTCCTCATCATGGCTGAGAAGTACCATAGTGCACTCAAGAAGGAAGAAGAAGAATCAGAGAGGCTCACTAATAAGTTGGAGATCACTAGTGACTTATTGTAGAGCACACAAAGATTCCTTCAAGAGTCAAAGTTGCAGATTTGTAAAATTCAAAGGGAGTTTAAAGTGTCACCCCTTTCATGTTGCATGGAAGGAAATGTTTTTGGGTTAATGGAGGAACCTCATGTGGAGGACAACCATGATGAAGGAGCATATTTGTAGGTGTTTGTGAATAACCATGATGAAGACTATTTTGGCCAAGCACATGTGGGTATAAAACATGACATCGAGGAGTTCTTAGATATGGGAAATATGGTTGAGGAAATTCCAAGTGAATCAACAAGAAAAGATGATCATCTATTCATGGATTGAGTAAGTAATAGAGGATCAAAGATGTACTAGAATTGCTTGCACAGGTGAAGGGTTATCTGACACGTATTCTTGGAAAGAGACACATTATGACAACCCCTTATGGATGGCAGAATCTGATCCAGAGGAGGCGGCTGATCACATTCCATAGGGATCAACAAATAAAATTCTTTGTTCATCCATTGATTGGGTGGATAGAGACACATTGGGAATGAAGATGGTGGGAGGTAAAGAGTTTAATTTCTGCAATAAATGCTTTGTTGTGAATGGCATTGTCCTGACATGTGGGAAGCCACAGATATTTAATTTGCAGCCATTGGATACCTTCCATACACATGCACATGAGGTTCATTCTAAATATTTTGTGCTGGAGGAATTTTGGGATGCATATGATGAGTTCCGAGCACAGGGACATTGCCTGAGAAAGGATGATTTTTCTCTTAGGAGTCCTATTTTCATGGAAGAGTCAGATGAATATGAAGATGGGGCAGTCATAAGTTGGGTGGATAAGTATGTCATATATACGATTCAAAGTTCTATGCACACTTCTATTTCAGCCACATCAAGTGGGGATGAAATTAGGGAGAAGGAATTTTCCTTGTTGGCGCAACAAGAAGAGCTGGAAGCTTTCCTAGGTGTTCATGATGACTTGTTGAATGCACAATCACCCTCCCAGTAGCCACATAGGAACATATTTCTTTCACTTGATTCCATTCAGGCACATATGGATTGGGTGGAATATTACATGTCACATATGGAGTCTTCTTGTAGAAAAGTTTTTGCTCATGAGAAGTGGAGGGAAGCTGAGCAAGCAAACTACAAAGAGGACTTGATGAGAAAAATATCTTGCATAAAGTGGTTTTGGTGGATGAAATCCACACAGTTGGATGGATTCTTGTACCCTTTGACTAGTGGCAGAGAGTTGAGCCATTGGAAGTGTTCACATGGAACTTTTGGTTGGAGTGTTAGTACCTTCTCAGGTTGGATGAGGGGACACTTATTTGGTTTTCATTCTTGCATTTTTGGAGATAATTTTGATGCATTTTTGGAGATAATTGTGATGCATCATGCCTATACTCATTGGGTTTGGAAGTGGGGCTCACACCTATGTCATTGAAGGAACATCATTGTGAGACTCAATGTTGATGTGCATCAAGCACATAAAGAACTTAATGTTGGGTGGGGAAATATGACAGATTTCCAACTTTGCATTGAGAATTTCCAGTTTTCAGTACAATGGTATGATTTCCACAGCATGAATATCATTTCCTATGATGATAATTTTTTAAGGTGGATTCTAATGTTTGGATACTTACAGTTGACGAAATGGGATCCAAGCACAATTTTGGATGATAAGTTGTGTTGAAAGACATTCTCACTAAAGGGGGTGCAATGCAAGCAATGGGAGTCAGGCATTGCTTATTTTTTAAGAAACTCTACATGCTGGATTGATGAAGCAGGTCAACGTTTTTTTGCACATGAGTTCATGATCCAGTTCTCCTATATGGTGGACAAATTTGCAGCACTCTGGAGTGCTTTTGCTTGAGGACAAGCAAATTTGGGAGGGAAGGACTGTCATGTCCCCATAATTTTGGACATTAAAGTGTTGACCATGCCCAACACATTGGGGGGTCAAGGATGCATTAATTACCCCACCTAGGGAATTTTGTCCAATTATTATTTATGAGGCATTAATTGTTTATCCTAGGAGAATGTTTATAAACAAATATTATTGAGGCATGCATTTAATTTTTATTTCCATTAATTAATTATTGTGCAAATAACATGTGGAATTGAGCTTTCCATGTGAGGCACAAGTGGCAAGCCAACTTTCCAAGGGAGGAGATTAAGAAAGTGGAAACTCTATGACAAAAGAGGTCAAAGAGAAAAGGGAAAGTTACCAAAATCTATGACAGAAGCTGTCATAATAAAAAAAGGAAAGTCAGAAAATCTGTCATAGGGAAAAGCAGGAAAGACAAAAAAAGCTGTCATTGACAAAAGTAGCAACTATGGGCCTAAGGAGGGCACAATTTCCAAGTTTGATGAATGACATGTATAGGGAAACATCTCCACATGGTCCTATGTTCCAATTTTCTCAAGGAGGGCACATACGTGGCTAGGGTTAGGGATTCTAGGTGGTTGACTTGCTCTCATAGGTCATCGTTGGCCTCTACTTGCTAAATAGGTCACCCAAAAGAACTAGTCAATCTCATTGACACAGTTTGGTTAATGTATGTTTTGTAATTATTGAAGCTTAAGGTTCCTCTATGATTGGTGAGCCTCAATATCTTGGGTAATGTGCCCCAATTCCATTGTTCCCCTTCTCCCATCTTCTTCCCACTTCTATTACAGGTCTTACTGAAGCTAAGGAGCAGATTTAATCTATTGAAGGAGGTTTTTTGCAGGGTTTTATGTCTCTTTCATTCCATTATCAGATCAACTTGGAGATATTTGAGGCTTCCTATCAGTGACATCCATTCCTCTTTTCTCCTTCTCTCTGTTCTATGATCTTCTAGCAATTTTGGAGCTATGTAATGGATATTTTGACATATATATGATATGATATGTATAAATATGTATAATTTACTGTTAAATATCAGATTAATACCACCTTCAGTCCATTCCTAAATTTTGTGAGATTCAAAAATCGAATTTCTTGGGTTTCCTAGCTCCGGAGTCATAATTTTGGAGTTGTGATATGAGAGGTGACCTATGTGAATATTCTGATAATTATTTCGACCGTCATGGTCCTGATAAGTTATTATTTACACTATCTTAAATTTTCATAACATTCTGATTCGAAATGGCTGAGATTTACTCATTTTAAGTCAACCTAGTCTAGATTTGCATCGAAAAATAACTAGTTTTGTTGTAACTTCCATATTTCAACTTGTATGAATCCAAATAAATCCATTATTTTTCTGATGAGTCATTAAAAAACATATATATCCCCCCCAAGTCCAAAACAGAGAATCCAAACCACCCTTAACCTATTTTGAAAGGCCCGAAAATGGAGCTAATGAGCTGCCCGACGAGCCAGTCTCACCTTTACAATTTGCAGAATATTTTCCTTTGCCTTTGATATGTTATAATAATTCATGAAACTATTATTAATGTCTCATAACCTTATAACATAACCTTCTTCAGTTTATACAAGCCTTTGGTGGTTGGATATGAGAAAAGTGCTTCCTAGTTTCACAGTTAGGTGACCCAAAAGCATGGGAGTAGGTTTCCACGGAGTGGAATATGAAACTTAAATGGTCCATGATATAAATGTGTTAGGGAAGAAACTTTATCAGTCCTATTCTGTCCTTGATTTCTTCCCTCTTCCTGCTGCCCTGTGACCAAAAGTATCAGTCATTTTCCCTTATCTGCTTAGCTTCCAAAAGTTGACTGGTTGTTTGCAAGTTTTATTTCAAAACATTAAGCTAATTTGTAGAAAGTTAATATTCTGATCTATATATCAGATCAGGGATATTACATTATTCGGGGAGGGTTGGTTAGGGAGGTTCTGCTATGCGTAGACCTGTCATCACCCTGTCATGTAGGAGAAGGAGGAGTCGGGGCCGAAGCCGAAGTAGGTTGCACAGGTGGTGGATAATAGGCAGGAGCAATTGGTGGGGCTGAAAAACCAGCCATTTGGCCAGTACATGAGTGTTCCGACCAAGTTGGTCCGTGAACATGAGGGGCTGGTGTGGGAGGCACATAGGAAGGTGTGGATCTAGACCACGGGGTCTTCACTTAGTGAAACAATGTCATAGCGCCTTCATTCACGGGATATTAAACAATACCCATAATCTCACTAGATATTGAAAATTACTTATAAAAATCCTTTTGTTGATCCCCCCTCCCAATAAGTAATTCCAATTAAAATACCTCTATTTTTACAATATATTCCTCATTTTTACTGGAAACCTCTTTTTATACCCCCCCAATACCTACAAACCCTCCATACCCCATTCCCTTCCCCCCAATACCTACAATATACTGAACTTATTTTTAACAATTAAAAACCCCCCTTTATGAATGAACATGATAAGATATTGTTCAACAAGGTGAATCCCCCGTGCTCTAGACTGAGTTGTTACGCGTGAATAATCAATAGTGTAACCTGGTTGGACAACACTAGGGGTGTGACCAGAATGTGGTGGCATTGCAGAAGAGGCCAGATAAAAGTGAGGAAGCTGTGTAATAGAGCCGATAACTCCATCAGCAGCATGGGATGCCCCATGGTGTATCTCAACGTGAGGATCCGGCACAGGGAGAATCGAGTATAATGGTATACAAGTAACCTGATTGGCCATATATAAAATGGAACTATTAAGCCTTAAGGATGGCTTCCTCCTCAGTTTACGGACGCTCTCATGCAACATCCTTGGCTATGGGGGGGAGTAAGGTTTTGAGGAACCAATTTAGGAAAATCCTATTATCTAACTAGATCTTACACAGGCTATGTCGATGACTCCATTCATGGATATGATCCGTGATATGGGTAGCTTTGTTCTGTCGATAGGATAATAATATTTTCAAACTATCATCATAACGGATATGTAACTGGAAGTATTGAAGGAACATCGAGGCTAACAATGAAAATTCCAGGTAGGTGGCATGAGGCAGCTCGATATACCACTTGGCTACAACACTAGCTGAGTGTGCGTTGGAATAACCACAATCAGACAAAGTCATCCACTATAATGTTGGATGAACACCACAAGAGGAATGAAATAATATGGTTTTGTGGGTCCTCTCCCGCCTTCCCCTCAAACTTAGGGATGTCTGAGGGAATTTTGGTAGGCATAGGAGGCCATTGTGGGTTATGACAAATGGACTCATTGGTTAACTGTGCCAATTCAGCAAGGTTAAGACTATCCATAAAAGGTAGACTAGAACCGAGAGTGGATCGGGAAGGGCCAACAGTGGTGCCAGTGGTAGCAAGAATGTAGTTCCCATGTGTAACTATGGGTGTGTGAATTTGACTTTCGATAGTAGGGATAGTCACTGGTATGGTAGGAATAGTCAGAACAGACATGGAAGGGCCACTGACCCCAGGTATAAATGGTGGAATGGTAGGAATCACGGTGGTTGGAATGGGTCCACCACTAGTGGGTAGAGAACCAGCAATAGTGTGTGCAGTGGAAAATGGCCCACTAGGACCAGGATCTGTCGGTTCGATTGAAGGGATACCTGTAATGATGGGCAGAACATACATAAGCCCACTACCAACCGCCCCCCCTTGGAAGGGATCAGGATGTGCACCAGCCATGGGGATAGATGGGGTAGTGAATAAGGTAGTTTTGGATTGATAGGAATCTGAATCAGACTCGGAGGCCGTGTGTGGCTCCAAAGGTGGTGAATGATGTCAAATATGAATCCAACGGTGACAGTTCAAGGAAATGAACTAGGGGGTATGCCCCCTAATCCTATGCAATTAACGTGGTGGATCTATGATTACGTGATGGATTAGTAATGTGTAATGAATGAAAACTAAAGAGTATCAATCACATGCTCAAAAACCCAACTACAACTGAGTGTGTATAAGGAGACCGTATAAATGATAGCTCAGAATCCAACAACAATATCTAAAACCAAACTGCAACAATAGGTTACAACAAGGCGAGTCTACAAAAAAGTGGCCAGGAAGGCAATAAGCAACACTACCTATAAATAAAATGACGCACTAATATAAGGAATAAAAGTGCAAGAAAACTCCTAACTACAAGCTGGAATCCCCTCATAAATCATATCCTCAGTAGGTTGATGAATCCCAATCATAAAATACGAAATGGAAGAACAAATAGGCTAAGAGAATCCCACTACCGAGAAGGACCTATGGGTAAAAGAGCCTAGAATAATGGAAACTAGGCTACCTCGTTCATGACACGTCTGGTTGGTTTCCTGACGCTTAAGCCCTTTGGCCCCCAACCCCCGGCTAGGTGATACGAGGAGGACTACAAAGGTTTAGCCTTTGGTGCAAGATGGAGTGTGGTATTCCACCCTGACCTCCAAAACCTCTTCTTTGCAGCTTACTCCTACTGAGAAATCCCCCCCCGATAGACTGGCATTGACCATGTCAACAAGTACAAGAGGATTTTGGTCCCCTAATGGACAACAACTATGTCTCAAGATGTAAGTGACCAATGGGTGTTGTTTGGATGCCTATCCCCAATGTCCTAACTTAGCTACAATATTGTTTTGTCCTCAAATGAGGTTACAATGTTGGTTGTATTAAGTTATTTTTAAGGCTATCTTGGGGTCATGAACCAAGCGTTTTTATCTTTAGGGTATGAGATGTGTGAAAATGGTGTGTACAAACCCCAGCAATCCTATGACGAATATGAAATGATCTTACTACCAAGATGCAATAAAATAAAATGGAGATAAATAACAGTAAAGGACAATAAATATCATGCAAACATCACAACTAATTCTTATAAAAAATAAATAAACACAAGTAAATGAACATCTAAGTAACTTACCAAGGTGTAGGAAACACACATGTGGTATCGACTACGAAGCTCGACTCAAGAGGCTCACAAACAAGTCAAAGAGGACCTCAAAACAAACCAAGGGGATGTAATGGATCAGATATGGACAGAAATAGGTCGGGAAGGAGGAAAAAAGATAGGGGGTCTAGAACAAGGATCTCAAGCACTAAAACATACTAAAACAATGCAGGTTGCACCTATCAACGGAATAGGCATGATTGGGGTCATGCGAAACAGGGAAAAAATCGTGATCAGGGCAGAAAAATAGTCGACAAACTTAGGTCCTGCAAAATAGAGGATTAAGAGTGGCATGTAGCTCAAAACCGAGTCATAGTAGCGACCGTGGTTGCTCTCAAAGTCAGGACAGGCACAATTTGGATTTATGAGCTAGGTCACACATATCAGGGTAAAAGGTACAACTTGGGTCGCACTT
Source organism: Pseudotsuga menziesii (assembly GCA_001517045.1). Classification (NCBI taxonomy): domain Eukaryota; kingdom Viridiplantae; phylum Streptophyta; class Pinopsida; order Pinales; family Pinaceae; genus Pseudotsuga; species Pseudotsuga menziesii. The sequence goes on from LPNX011093882.1 coordinate 15,210, forward strand.
ATCAAGAAAAAAGGTGTGATTGGGTCGCAACTTTCGGCTGGATAGGTGTGACTCAGCCTAAACTAAATTTGTTTTGAAAAATGGCTACCAGCTAAGGCCAGGGGGTAGGAACCGAAGCAATACTGGTTCAGATATGCCGCGAGGGGGTAAGATCTGTGACGGCTGAAGGAATCAAGGGATACCAAACCAATAGAAAAACTTGCAAAATAAAATATCCGTATGGATTGATCGAGTGGAGTCACCAAAACTGTAGTGGAGATTTCTCCCCTACTACGTGCAAAAGCACCAACCCTAGACAATGCCAATCATAGGGTATATTTCAACAATATAAAAGGAAACAAGACAACAATAACAATATTTTTAGGGTTTTTCAAATATATACTACTAACTAATGCAATAAATAACAATGAACACACCTTTCTTTTGAAGTTGGGCCACCGTAGTCGTCTTAGGAAATAGTTCTGCATCTCCACGGCTTTGGTCTCCGGTCTCTTCCACAAATAGTTGTCGGATGGGGAATAGATCCAAATGGTTATGAAGCAAGCCCAACATACACCGTGGGAATGGCGTGACAAAATATGGGAATAATGGAGAAAGGTGTATAATGTTACTGAGAGCAAATGGAAAAAAGTGTTTTTGGAGTGGCCTTCACAATATATTTATAGGATGGTCTAAGGATTTTTGACCCATGGTATTTTATTGTCCATGGTATTTATCTATGGTATGTTGACCCATTCTCATTTTTAGGGTTTTTGACCCTTTTTTAGAGAGAGTGAGGATAAATCACAACAAATGCTCATCTTCCCTTCATTTATGGGAAAGGAATAATGATGTTTTGGACCATATTTAGTGGAAATACAATTGTGAAGGTCAAAATGTAGGAAATAATGGTGGGAATATGATGTATGATTATGGTTTAGACCATAGAGAGTTAGGTGAACACTTTTTAGTGTTAACAAACAGATCTTCAATTAAGTAATTGATCATTTCAAAACTCAGATGTTAAAGTGTTAGAAGTTAATTGTTCTTTGATATCTTATGTTTTAGAATGATACATAATTTTCTGTTTGTTGTTCTTTAATTATAAATATCATTATTGAACTAAAAGTTATTCTTGATATCAACTTTGATGATTTTGATCTTAGTTATGTCATCTAACTTTTTGTTATCTCTATCATCAATAGAACATTAACATAAATACTAGCTTGCTCTTGGCCAAGATAAGACCCATTATATTAGATTAATTTTTAGTTTATAGTTTAGTTTTTCTATTTTTAATTTAGCAATTGTTAAGTAGGTTGTTTATATTACAGTTAGTTAAATTTTCATCCTTTAAACAGTTTTTGACAAAACTTTTTAAAAACTAAAATAGAGGCTTTCCTTAAGAGAGCGAGACGTAGATTAGATCTAAATAACACGTTTTAATTTAGTAGATGTTAAATAGATAAGTTTAGTTTTCAAATTAGAATTATAATTTCATGCTTAAAAGATACAGTTTAACAGCTGCTAAATATGTGTGTTTTATGTTTTTAATATTTGCATCTTAGTTAAATTTAGTTTTCATTTTAGAATAGTTTATCCTTTAGGAAATTATTAAGATGTGATTGTGAGACTCTCTATTCTAGATAGAAAACCTAAAAAGGAAGTGGGGCTTTTGTTCCCGTGATATTTAGCTAATTTAAGCATACACGGGGATGTGTTAAGCACCTTGTATGGGCTACTTCTCCTTGTTGGCCTCAGGACAAAAAATACGACCAAAAAATGGTGCTTGAAGAAGGGCCACGAGGTAAAACAAATGGTTTTTGTTTTTATCTTTTTATTATTGATTCATTAACCATTTATCCTCCAGCTCTTATATTTCGGTGTATTACATCTTATTCTTCTATGCTGTCATACACACACACATCATAAGGTTGGTTAGATGGTAAGCTAACCATTTTGAGTCAGTTTTAAATTATGTTTTATTAATTATGGATCATTCCCATATCTCTTCATGGGATTCTAACATGACATTGAGTCTGCAAGGGCCATTGCATGAGATCCCACGGAAGACAATTTCTTTCTTGCCAAAATTTAACAGTGAAGGGAATATAACAACTCTTGAACATATTAGAAAATATGAGTCTACCTTATGTTTATTTGATATTCAATATGAATATGTTGAATGCAGGATTTTCCTCTTCACTTTTGAAGGTAAAGTATCAAACTGGTACTATGTTCTTTCTATTAACACTATTCATGGTTGGTCTGATTTTAAAAGAATTTTTCAAAATGCTTATGATAACTATAATGAGACTGATAGATATATTGAGTTGGATGAAATAAATGTCAAAGGAGGTGAATTTATAAGCGATTTCAATACACGCTTCCGACAGGTTTATCATCAACTGAAACACAATAAAAAACCTTTAGGTGATATTCTATATGAGTGGTATGTACGTTCTTTACGAAGATCTTTAGCTATGTTTGTCTTGCAAAAATGTATAATAGATTTTGATAGAGCATGCGAGCACTCATAAGATTTAGAGAAGGATTTTAAGAGGTATTCCTTAAATCCTTATTCTTCTTTATTTTTCAATATTAATGATGGTGAAAATAATATTGAAGAAGATAATGAATCTGAAATTTATAAGTTGAAAGAGAAAGTTAAGATTTTGCATAATGAAATTCTATATTTGCATAATAAAAAATGTAAATCAATCATGCTTAATGAAGAAAAAATTACAGCTATACATACAATGTTAATAGGTCCACAAGAAAGCCATAATGTAGCTGTAAGTTCATTACGAAATCTTGATTATTATTTTCCTCCGTTTGGAATTGAATATAAGGAATGCCTTACGACAAATTCTCATTGTTTTGAATCCACATATGAATCCCCTGAAGTAGATAATAATTCAATTTCTTTTGATTTATTAGTCAAAGGTTGCACATTCTTTAATCATTTTAATCAATCTTGTAATAATCCTGAAACTGATTTAGAAATCATCGATCCTTCTTTGAGCGCTATTAACCATGAGATGGAATCAAGTTCATTTCATGGTTTACCTTTTCCTGGAGTTGAAAATTGTTTAGAATACGATCTCTTTATTCATGGATCTTTCTCTAATTCAAATAATGAGTCGGAAGTAAATATTGAAAATTCAATATCTAAGAAAGAGATAGATATGGATTTAGTTAATTAATTTGATCATAATGTTTCGACATTTAATTAATCTTTGAGCTGTTATGAATTTGAATTTTGGATTCTGGAACAAAATAATGGTTCTATTTCTTATGATTATGTGAACAAAGATAATTTTATGAACTCACTTAGGACTAAAACATTGCGTAATAATTACGAATGTCAAGCATAAATTTCTCATACTCCTAAAACTCAAGTTTTTCTTAAATCTAAATTTCAAGTCTTACACGAACACGAACTGAATAACGATAAATTTCTCACCATAAAAACAATGTTTAGAAGATGGTGAGGGGATATTTTTTGGGAAATAACTCCTCTTCTAATTTAGAAGATTTCTATAACTACCCAATATGCTCACAAGAATTTTATACTGAACACATTTTTCTTGAATGTTCATTTCCTTCCAATGTGGAAGATGTAACAAGTACTCTTGATGATGAATTAACCAAAATTGGGTCTCAATTTGATGATCTTTATGAAAGATGTATTTTTTTACAAGAGAATATTGACAAGGAAAAGATTGCACGTCATACATTAAAGAGATTAGAACAAATTTCAAATTCACCTTTTGTAAATCAGATTTGAGATGAACAATTAAGAAAAGATCAAATCCCTTCACATGAATGTCCTAGTTTGGTAACTTATCAATCTATCACCTTGAAAGAAGGGATAGTAACAATGAATGATTTTATGTATAATTTTCCTTTAACAGAATAAGCATTACAATCGGTTTAAAATCATTGTACATATCACGATCTAATAGAAGTTTGGTTAGAAGATTCACTTCATACAATATTCCTTGTAAATAATAATTTTCTGATCTTGCACTTGTTGAAGATAGTTCTAGATAGTTTTGATTTTGATTTCTATATTTTGGTATTTTTCGTTTTTTACTTGCAGTGTACATGTGTTTGTTGGTTTTACTTTACATGTTTGGTTACATTCGCTATATCATTTTACTTGATTTTTATTTCATTTGATCCCCCTTGTACATATGCACATATCTAGCTTTAGATTTAGTTTCGTTAATTTGTTTTATCAAGAGTACGTTGATTTCTTTTAGTAAGGTGCAGTTATCAAGCGACATATCAATTTTAGGACGAGGACGAGCTAGTGTTCGGGAAATACACATTATTTTATTCCTATTTTAATTATTTATTGTCTTGCTTATAGTTTTGTATATTAATCATCCCATTTTAAGCCTTATTTTCAACTATTAAGACTTAATTACAAATTGCTTATGTATGATGATTTGAAGTTTTAAAGCAAGAAGATTTGAAGAGAGTAATTTATAAAAATGATGTTCATAATGTTTTCTTACGTAAAAGCTTTACGAACATAGCTCACTCATATTTTAACTATCATCATAAACTGCACCATTTATAATTTGTTTTGTTTCATTTTTTATTTTTTTCTTGTAAATAATATTGAATAAAGGGATCTCGCTTATTCAAACTTATCCATTTGAACTTTATCACAACCTCAAAAAAGAGAAATTTTGTAATTGAAACATTTTGGAATAATTTAAGTCTCAAAATTCGACATTATGACAAACTTATTAAATATTATATATTTTTCCTATATGCATATTATATCAGGTTATATCCCTTTTTCTATCTTTCATTTGACCTTTTGATGAAATTACTAAGAGTTCAATCCTTTGTATTACCGTATCGTGTTCAATTTAAATATTGGGAGATTTGTCGTCCTTCTTTATGGATACCGTCATTTCATGGTTTTTACATTATTTTGTATAGCTCGTCTCTTAGAATATGGTCGCCTCTTGATTTTCAAATTTCAAGTTTATTTACCTTCTTCGACAGTCAACTGAAGTTTCGATAGATTTTAAAAAATTGTTGCTTATCATTTAAAAAATTGCCATCTTTGTGAATACTTAATTCTTCTTTCCTTGTGAATTGTGATACATATTTTTTTAGTTGACATTTTAATTTGATCAGATCCTATTATATCTATATCTATATCTATATCTATATCTATATATATATATATATATATATATATATATATATATAAANGATATTTTGAGCTATCTGATTTTCCTCTTTATTTTTAGTTTGCTTGAAGTAAAAGGGTATTGTAAATACATAATACTGTAATGGCACATTGTTTGGTGTTGATATGTTTCTTTACTGAGAAACCTGATATCTTTTAAAAGGGTTTGTTGCAAGCGTCTTCTTGTTGTATCAAATATTCTTACTGTGATGAAATCACTCCTAGGCTTGAAACATTTCTTATGAACTTAAACAATCAGTCGGTTGAACTATTGATTATTATTCATTCACGATTCTTAAATTGTAATTGAAATCACATTATTTAAGAACTTTATCACAAATCAATGTAAATTCATTCTAATGTGATTAATTAAGGTATGTAAAAGACATGAGATTTTGGAAATTTTATATGACTTAAATACAAGGTATCACGTTAACAAATTCAAAATAAAGGTGTCATTTAGATCATTCCAAAATATTAAGGAATTTAATTAATATCTTATGCAAAACATATACATAATGAAAATTATATATAAAGATTATATGTATTGGTAATTTTTCACAAGAGTAAAAGTAAATAGGCTTTTCAAATATCAATTGAAAAGATACCATTTTAGTCATTCATTATTTGACACCTTTGCTAAGTTAATTTGAAGCACATGATATATATTAATGATGGACTATCAATAATATTATTAAAACTTAGGCTTCTAATTGTTTTGTTAAATGGAATAAGGGAAATATTATGAATTAATGCCTCGTATTAAATAAAAGATAATCAACTTTCTTTAAATTTACGTGCTTTGGGGACATAAATCGAGTTTGATGTACATGCCTCAACTATTAAATTTGCCACAAAAATTTATAAAAGTATATAAAAGGAAAGAATCTTATTAAAAGTTAAAGTTTTGTAAAATTTATTGGATTACTCAAAATCTAAACTAGAGACATGATTCCCCTTTTTTATATGTGATCTTTCAGCATTGGGATCTGTATGTTTAGAAACAAATAATTAGTTCATTTATTTGGATCTACCAAAGTGACCATAAATTTATTAATGTATTGATGAGTGAAATTAAGCAATGTCATCAAGAGATCAAGATATTTGAATTTTCTCAAATTAAAGCATAGAATGAAGCATGCAAGTGTTGTTCAACCACTAGAAAGTAAAAAGACTCGAACGACAAAATGATAATTTGTGTATAAAACAATAAATAAAAATGAAGTAATGAAAATAAATGATTATGAATTTTCACTAATTGTTTCAGTATAATAATCATGAAGTCACAAAATCATCAAAGAAAGGTAATTAAAAATGCTAACTCGAAGCGCTCAAGGAAAAATACTCATGAGAGTAAATGACCACCAAATCGTTTGTCATGAAAACCAAGTCAAAAGACAAAAAAACCAAAGAGTAAAGGACCATGGAATCACCCTCTCAAACCAAGCAAGAAAACCACAATCTAAGTATTTACAAAGTTCCAGTGGGGGCCCCTTTATTTTTTTGCAAAAATCAAGGGGGAGTTGTTGGGGTACCCACAAATGGCAACACGCTGGGTGAACCAGTTATCTCTGTATATTTACCTGAAGGTTATAGATATAGGAAAACATGGTAAATATTTCTTGAAATATCAAATTTCACACCACATGACATTCTCGCATCACTAGCCTATATAGTAAAATTTAAACTTAAATTCTATCACAATCAAATGAACTATTCCAACTATTATTCAGAGACTTCATAAAGATGAATGAATATGAAATATATGCACAACAAATAAACATCAGCAATAATGTTTTCTCAACATCTAAAGTTAATCAAATAAACATCAACATAAAGATATGACCTCCATACCCTAAGAAGATATCAAGATGAAATTCTCCATCCATTAAATATAGATAAAAATATTAAATTTGTTTTTCTCATAATTTCTCTCTCTCTCTCTCTCTTTTAAATTAATAATAATATTAATTAGATCTTTGATCCATGACTACTATCCTGACCTAGTAACCAGATATTGATAGTATCATTCACACGAACTTCCAGAGATAAACAGGTTGGCTCGTGATGAGACCTCCTGTCTCTTAATCTTATGACCAAAAGCCATCACCTTGGTGATAAGAGATGAAGTTATCCATGATAGGGTTGATGATCATGATTAGGTCGGATCTATTCAGATACCACCTATTCTTCAACCAAAGTTTTTAATTTATAAAATTTGTTTACTAACCAATTTACCCTAATGGGTGGGAAAAATAATTAAGATAAAACTACTTAAATAGCATGGAGGCCTAATGATGGATAATGTAACTAATTCTAAAGATTCTGAGAGAAAAAATTATTGGAAGGCTAACTTTCCTAGCTAATGATATCATTCTCAAAATAAAATCCATATATGAATATGAAATTAAAATCATATTAAAATCAATGAAATGAGAGATAAGGCTATAGAAAGGATGAGGAAAATAAGTGCAATGTTAAGAGGAGAAGATGCAAGTCAACCTATGATGGTGCAATCAACTCCCATTGAGAACAATATTTGTAATTTTTAACATAAAAATTATATGTATGTGAGGTTATATTATCAAATTATAATTCATTTACATGGGAGGCTATATAATCAAATTATAAAATTCATTTGTATGTGAGGTGATGTGAATCTAATGGATATATGCATATTCATTTAGAACTAGATATTATGCTAGAATATTATGCACTATAATTATATATATTCATCAACCATTCTCTAATTTCATTGGACAAATAGTTACTCATACTATAATACACTTACTTTGCATATATGTAATTTATTGTAGTGGTTAAACATTTTTTTCAATTATTTCACAACACATACCATTCTTTCACATGTACATAAGTGGTTTTATAAGGTTGTATTTATACATGCACATACAATGTATATAAGTTTATTGATTAATTACAAAATTACAATTGCAAAATTATAATTAAATTCTAAACAATTGAACATTTATATATATAAAAATTATGAACTAGAACACTATGAAATTGAATATATGAATATGCAACATGAAATTATATGAATATGTGAATATGAAATTATACAATGTACATACAATTATGAATACATATATATGAATACATGCACATAAAATGTATATAAGTTTATGAATTAATTACAAAATTATAATGAAATTCTAAACAATTTAACATGTATATATATAAAAATTATGAACTAGAACACTATGAAATTGAACATATGAATATGCAATATGAAATTATATGAACTAGATCACTATGAAAATGAAAATATATATATAAACATGAAATTGCATAACTTTTAAATCAAACCAATATTTTTAGCAATGGAATTTGATTCTCCCATCATAGGTTGATTTGCAACTTCTTCTCTCAAGATTGCTCTTTTTTTCCTCTTTCTTTCTCTATCTTTCTCTCTTATTTCTTCGGTATTGCTTTGATTCCTAGTAGATATTTTATTTTGAGGTTTCTTTATTCCCATTGTGATTGATCAACAATCCAAATTCATACCTGCAACAATATGTAAACACAATACACAATGCTAAATTTGCATTAGAACACAAGCATTGTTTCAAATAGGTTAGTCAATTGTGAAGGATAAAATTAGTAACATGTTTATGTTTTATATTTTATGTTTATATAGAATTCCTTTAGGAATTTGGGTGGGAAATGAGGTTGGGAATGTAGTTGGAATGAAATTAATGCCATCAATGCCCAAGTTCATTCTTGGGCATTTTTGTAGGATTTTAACAAAAACAGGACCTCGATCGAGGGTTTCAGAAATACCTTGATTGAGGGTTTATTAAACCCTCGACCGAGGGTCTAATAAAACCTCAGTCGAGCTACTGTTAAAACCTCAATTGAGGTATTTGAATACCTCAATTGAGCTCCATACCTCAATCGAGGGCCTGGAAAACAGAGAATTATCCCTTTTACAGGAAAATCAATGTTTCTATGTGTCTTCCAGGGCTGTAGACCCTACCATTCATGGAACATAAATGAGCGGAGTTCGTACCAATAGATTCATCACTGAATATTCTATCCATTGAGGTATCATGCATGCATTTTTGCAATCATATGGGTTTTTTTTAATTCATTCTAAAACTTACACTTAGAAAACCCGACAACAACTTCGAAGCAACTCAAAGAAAAATCCGTAGGGTAAAAAATACACATCCAAAAATTTCTTAAAAATTCACATCCCACACATCGACGTGTCCTCCTCAAAAGGGTATCTTTGGTTTTTCAAATTTTTAAAATAGTGAAAAAAAAGCTGGGATGGACACACATGTGTATAAAATGATGCTGAAATCAGATGTGGTCACTTTCAAAACAAATAAATAATTTTATATTGCGAAATAAATTAACAAAAAAATATGCAAACCACATTGCATTTTGTGTAGATCATGCTCACACACACACACACACACACACACACACACACACACACACACATATATATTTTAAAATTATTAATTTAATATTGAATTATTGGGGTGGGACATGAGCCACTTATTAACTTCTTCAAATTTTTAAGGTCACATAGTTCATTAAATGTGAAATTTCACACATTAAATGATATCGAAATATTTAAAAAAAAATATCATTGGGAAGCCAACATAATATTCTACAATTTGTTTTTTAACTACAAGTCGAAATTCACATGGCATATATGCGTTTTGAGGGCTTCTATCTAGCACATGAGTAATAAATCAGGTTTTCATCGCCAAATTTGGCCCAAAAGTGTTACCCACCTTCATGGAATCACCCATATTCATTTTCATAGTGTTTAAATTCATAATTTATATATATCCTATTACATACTAATATTTCATGTTTAATCTTACACATTACATGTTCTATGTTACACATTGCATATTCTATGTTACACATTACATGGTGTATACATGTACTATGTTGATATTTCATATTGTGCATTGATGAAAATTATTTAAAATTTTCAAATTTCATTAAAAAAAAATTGGTTATCACTCATATTATTGAACATACAAAAAAATTTCCATAGACCTCCTATAGAAAGTAATTGTTCATAACAACTCACATAACTTCAATAGTTGTGTGTACAATGATTAATGAAATATAGTATATGTAGAATAAATGGAAAGCCTTTGTAGAATTTGGTTCAAGGGTTTGTAAACTTTAAATAAGATCATGAATAATTTATAAAAAATGTTTTTATTGAATATATTACATGTTTAAATTTGTTGATATTTTTGGTGACAAACTAACTTACAAGTGACTCACTTGATTGAACTTAAGCAATCGTCAATAATCATGTACAAATGACTAGGAATCATATCACTTTAGGCATTGATGACAATGATGATCTCAAAGAAAATCAACAACTATGCCAACTTCAAGAATTCATTAGCCTTGAATATGAGATGTAAGAGATCATTGTAAAGATACGAAAATCAATACATTTAGAGAATATTCAAACTTGTATAAATATTTGCTATTTTTTTAACAAACAATGACAATATGATAAGTAAAATAAAATGTTGTTCAAGCTTGTATTTATTTGTTAATTTGTTAACAAACAATGGCAATATGATAAACTTAAAATAAAATGTTATTCAACCTTGCATAATTTATTTGCTAATTTTTTAACTGACAATGGAAATATGATAAGTAAAATAAAATGTCTTTTTTGAGCTTGTATTTATTTGCTAATTTTTTTAACAAACAATTGAAATATGATAAGTAAAATAAAATGTGAATCTATGGTTAAAATTGTCATGGAGATATGTGACAATTATCATTATTTCATCAAAATATTATAGTTTATGAAGTTATATTTTTTGCTAGCACGCTTATATATGAAGTTATTATTTTTAATGAAAAGAGAATTGATTGCAAGCATACACAAAGATTGTCCATTCTATGTTAACATAAATTGTGGACCAATGGATTTTATATTAAATTTTGTGCAATGGGTGTCATAGGTTGCATCAAATACAGACTCACATAAGTGTAAATTATATGCATAAGACACCATGATGATAATAATTTTGATCTTCTAAATGATGCAAAACTCTTTTTAATTTATACACCATCTTATCATATTGCCTTAAGGAATATTTTATTGCAACAACATTAAATTTTGGTGCTTTAAAAACAAATCTTTTTGCATACTGCATTTGTTTAAAATTTTCTAATTCGCTTATTTTTCATTGAAAGACAATGAAATTGAACAATGTAAAAGTCCCTTATTTGGTGAGAGAACTAAACAATTTCAAAATTCAATTAAATTATGCAGGGATAGATCCTGGCCAGCCATCACAGGATCGTGCACCCTCTGATTTCTCAAGAGTAATTGGGAGCTTCAATGACATTGGAATGGCTGCTAATTGTTTAACAGGGTTGGATGATGCCACATAAGAAGAGTTCGGGAACCTGACCCCTGATCGGAAAATCAGAGAGCATGTTAGTAACACAATCAAGTTGTACTTTGAACAACAATCAGTGATTACACAAGCTCAAATCCTACATGGATTGATAAAACAAAAAAATTGAAACGTGCCACAAAATTGTTGGGTATTAAAGATGTTAAAAATAAAATTGCATGTGAGAATGTAGCAACTGCACAATCTGCATTTGGAAAGTCAAGAAAAACTAATATCAGCGCTGCTCATAGGGAAATTACAACTGCTATTGTGGCATGAAGCACCTAAATAAATTGAATGGTCGCAATAATGTCAAAGCTACTCCACGTTTCAAGAAAAACACTGCACAAATACACTAAATTCAGTTTAAAGATAGATGAAAACGATGAATCTTCTTGTTGGGCTCTTATTTGCAGAGAAGCATATAAATATAGGATCGAAGAGGGCATGCGAGAGAAGGCGATAGAGTATTGGGACAACCATTCTCGTGCTATACCAGATCAAAAACATGTCCTGCGACAACGTTCTGGTAGAGGTGTTTATAAGGAGCATTACAAGCATGTTATGGAGATGACAGGAGTTGCTTTGTTCGAGGAATTTGAAGAATGAAATCTCGATGTCCAGATGTCATTTAGCATGTTCAATAAGTTGAAACCGTGGTATATTAGGCTGAATACGATTCAGGACACTTGTTGTTGTTGATACCATGTTGAGTTCCAGTTATACTACGACACATTTGTGGATTTTTGCAAAAAACATTAGGATGGTGAACCAACTCCTCACACAGTGCGAGATTTTATTTCTATGATACTATGCAATAGGAATCCTAAAAATGTTTTTTCATTAAAAGGTGTGTAGGTGGGAGAAGATTCCATGAATGTGGTGATTTGGCATTGTTCCATGGGAAGTTTCCTATTGATCCAACACACCCTTGATTGTCAGACATCATAGTTAACTTGAAAAGATATGAGTATGTCTCCATGAATCCATCATCTTCTTCACATGTTCCATGTAAGAGGATCGACTTGCTCAAGGATGAGATTCCTATTTTAGAATTCATGGACAAGTTTCAAAGTCAGATTTACAAATACATTAAACACTCCCACAGGTCTAGGTGGAAAGATTTAGAATTTAAGCATTCTCGTGAGGTTTTTAAGCCAGGAACAATCCTATCGGTGGTATACTTTACTGAGAATTACACATTTTATCCTCAGAGAGAGATACAAAGTGAGTATTATCACACCGACCAGGTGTCCATCTTCGTACATGTATTGTATAGACATGCTCAGGTGAGCATGGATGGCAGGGATAACACTCCTCCGTCACGCGATGTGATCAAGGAATACCATTTTTATGTCAGTGATGATTGTGAGCATGACATGTTGTTTGTTGAACACTACTTTGTGTTGATTTATGATTCATTAAAAAAGAACGGGGTGTCATTTACATAACACTGGATTTGGTCAGATGGGCGTGCAGGGAAGTTCAAATCAGCACGCTTCTTTTATTGGTTGAGTCACCTTCATAAAAAGACCGAAATTCGACACACCTAGAGATTTTTTGAAACAGGGCATGGAAAGGATGAAAATGATGGTGTAGGTGCATGCGTGAAATGAGCACTTCGGAGGTACCAAATGAGTCATAGTGCATCTCAACTCAAGTGCTCAACAGAAGTAGTTAATTGGCGATGCAGGTTTTTTGGGATGTTTACCTTGGCGATGTGGATAGATCCATGCCATGGTATTGCAAGACCATACTTGGTACGAGAGAACTACATTCAATTCGTAGTAAAGACATGGGCAACATATTTTCCATTGAAACGAGGAAGTATGTTTGTTTCTGTGAGTTCTGCATTGACGCCAATGGACTGGGGGTTGATCATTACGTGAACGATGCATATGTCAAATAATGGAAATATGTCCCTCTGAATCCAAAGGGGCCACATCCAATTCCGATGTGGAAAGAGATGCACAATGGCGAGGTAGTGATTTCACTAGATCATGATCGAGTTTCTGATTTGGTTAAGTAAGGTACATGACTTGATTAATGGATTCATTATTTCATTCACACATTCAAGTTTCAAATAATTGATTGAATGTTTAAACTTCTAGTCTTGTACACATGCATATATATATTTAAGATTTGTTTAATATTTGAAAATCTTGATGCAGGTGATGTATTTGTTGTAATTGCACCACTGGGAAATGACGAGCATGCGGCATACTTTTTGATGCAGTGTACACAAATCAAAAGCAGGTTGGTGTGACCCTATGTCGATGGAGATTTCATGTACCAGGTTGGTGACCTAGTTGTGATAGGCCATTTTTTTGAAAAAGTGAGAAGACAAGGTGATAATATTATTTACAAAGATTTCATGCCTGTATATATATCTTGTCAGTACAGTCATTTGGTAGTGGCAGCTCGGATACATCTCATTGAAATCAAGGTGAAGAGGGGTGAACGAAAGAGATGGAAGATGTGAGGAGCTAACCATGATCGTATTATGGAGACGTGCATTCCTATAACCCATTGGCCGAATGAATGAAAGTTATATGCCACTTTTGATGTTGACATAGTTGACATGCTTTTGAAATGTAGCAAATCAAAATTTCTTCTGAAATATATCATTTGTATTTAAATGTAATTTTTGTAAACTTATATATGCGAGTATGTGCATTCACCTATACCTAGGAATACCAACAATGTCCTAAGACCATGTTATGGAAGCTCAATTTTGTCTATGTAACGTTTTTTAGTGTATTTGTGCAAAAACTAAATTACATGTTACATTGTAGACAAGTTGTAAATTGTAAAATTGTAAATTGTTAGTACAAAGAACAACACATACATTTATTGCGTCCTCATTAAATCTACCAATTGCAATTGATATTCATTTTTTTTTCCCATTTTTACCCCATCATTGGTCTCTGCCCCTTTTTACTCTTTGTAATATTCATTTGTTGTAAATTGTTAACTTGTAAACTTTAAAACTGTAACTTGTAAACTTTGCAAAATTGTGAATTTTAAACTTGTAAGTTCCTTGCAAATTATTGGAGATGGGTAAATTTTGTAAACTTGTCAATTAAATTAGATTGAATTATAGATTTTAATTGTAATTACAATTGCAATTGAAAATTGCAAAGCGTGATTATAGTTTAGTTCAATTGTGATTTTGTAAACTTGTAATTTTTTTTGCAAATGCAATTAATTTTTATTTTTCTATAAATGAAATATAATTTTGAATAGTAATTGTAATTGTAGTTGTAATTTAAAATTGCAAATTGTGAGTGTGAATTGCAACTAGTAGATTACATTGTATAGTTGTTAATTTTGTAACATTTTAATTGTAAGTTATGTTAAATTGTAAGTTTCCTTTGATTGACAATTTTGCAAACTTGTAAATTTTTTTACAAATGAAATCAAATATAAAATTGTAGTTGTAACTTTTTTTCTAAATGAAATCAAATTTTACATTGCAATTGTAAATTGTAGTTGTAATTTAAAATTGCAAATCGTGATTGTAATTTGCACCTAGTAGATCTTACATTGTAAAGTTGTAAATTTTGTAACATTTTAATTGTAAGTTATGTTAAAAATTGTAAGTTGCATTTGATTGACAATTTTGCAAACATGTAAACTTGTAAACTTTGTAAACATTGTAAATTTTGTAAACTTGTAATTTATTAAATTGCAAAATTGTACAATTTTGTAAGATTGTAAAACATTAATGATTGTTAAATATGTTAAAATTGTAACTGAAAACAAACTTTAAACTATAACTGCAAATAAATAATAGTCTATCATGTTCAAAACAAAGTCCATATATATATATCGATAATCATAAAGTCCAAAATAATAAAGTCCACAAATAACACAATCTACAAATCACCCCTACACCATTGATTGAGACATCGACCATCATGGCCACTATCATTAGCTGCACTATGCCCCTAGCCTTCCTCATGCACATCACGAAGAAAATTTCCCGGGTCTGAGAACTGCAGAAGTTAAAACCGTGAACTCTACAAGTCAGTTACATACCACATATTTAAATTACATGTACAATGTAACGAAAAAATAAATATATATGAAACACAGATCTATGAACTCACCTCGCTCGAGTCAAGTGTCAGGTTTGGGAGGCTAGGTATCTGTTGAGACGAGCCTTCATCAGGACCCGGCTGATGAGAAGAAACCCACTCATCTATAAACATCACGATAGCTTCAGTGCCCTCATCTGTAGCTGCTTGTGTTTGCGTCTGTTTCCATGACATGAAAATAGTTATATTAATGAATTACAATTTGAACTTGAGAATTACAATTTAAACATGAAAATTATAATCTGAACATAAATGTGCAAACAATTTGAACATAAATAACTAGTACCTCATTGACTGGCATGTCGTGAGTAGGACTTGGGTGGGGCTATGTAGAATTCTATGTAATACCTCTATCCTGTACAAGATGAACAAGATAAATGATGAAATTTAGAACAAACCTAAGTATTACATGTTCAACAATTGACAAATTTAAAAATTCAAATTTAGGATGACACTTAACACATGCCTCATCGATCTGGGCGGACTAAACTATAGCGGGACCTCGAACAGATGCATCACTGCCAAAAAGGAACTACATGAAACTAGGCTTCTGCATGGAGGTCTAATACAAAGCAAAGTATTAGTTAAAAAAATGATTCATTTGAGGATACATTACAATCAATACAATCAAATGACGACAATAAATATATACATGTCCCATCAGTCAAGGCCTGCATCTATCATGCAGTCGAAAATATGCATCGTGGGTTGTGATAGTATACTAGAGCATTGTGTCATGATCAAGAATGTAGAGAATATAATCGTCCACCTAGTGTAACTTAGGCTCTGTAGATGCATTGGGTGCTCTTCATTTTTCTTCCTGCATAACCATCATGGTACCATGCATTATCATGCATGCCACCTTTGCTAGTGCACTCCACTCCTCAATCGCTAGTTGAGATGACTTGACTACATCATGTGTCCTAAGCAAGTTCCTGTTAGGGAGGCCTACCAAAGGCTTTGGCTCCGGCTGAGCTCCATGGTCTCTCATAGCCCCAGGACGCTCATGACTGCGTCCCCCACCAGCATCATAGAAGCTTGAGGGTGTGCTATTGTAATCTTGGTGCATCCCCAAGAAAAGCTATGCATATATATGTTTTTCAATGTATAGTGGGACCTGGTCATGGTGGGGAAACATGCCCCATGCTCCAATAAACCTGTCATATACATAAGGCGTTGCATCCTCTAGCTTAAACTCCTTGAGTCTAAGCGGTTTACTAGTGGGGTGGTCAGAAGGGATATCGAATAATATTCCCTTCACATCATGGCTAGTTGTTGCATCTCTCATTGCGGGCCATTTATCAGGACCCATCACTGCATCCCTTCTTCTTTGACATGCAGTGGCCCAAAGAGAAATGAATGGTCATATGGACCTGTAGATCTTCAGTATATTGTTTACTGCCTCTAACATTATCCACATCAAACGTGATGTGAGAGAGTGGTATGAAATGGAGTGGATGTTAGCCCACAAAAAGTCATGCTGACTAGTAATGTCTTGCAGCCTGATGCGTGTGATCTCATCCTCCCATGGTGCTTCCTCGAGAGCGTCAGTGCCCTGTTGTGCAGCCACAACACCTAACAATTAGATGAAAACATAAATGTCAGTCAAAATACATACATCAACTATAGGTGAATTTGAAATCAATATAAATTAAAGTTATTGATAACTGAGAGAAATATATATATGCATTTAATGTACCTATATCTCGGGGAACCTCCTCACTGATCGAATGCATAGAGCGACTGCCGCTTGACTTCCCAGTAGGAGTGTGTGTCCACATGGGACGCCTGGGCGAACTTGTGAAAATATAGACATACAAGTCGATGATTAAATATACACATGTGAAACAATTCAATTTTATGTAACTAACAACAAAAATTACATCATGTACAATTGTATACTTACGAGTCCTCTGCCGACCTCCGGGGCGAGGAATGGATGCAGATTTGTCAGTGCTCTGCCTTCGACGAATCGAAGAACCCCACTTTGGAGATGCATCTGGATGAAATAAGGCATAATAAATGCAGTCAACATACAATATAAGATAATGATAAATATGTCAATAGTAAATATGTATAATTATGATTTTATTAGCAAAGTAAAATAACAAAGTATAAATATTTTGATACTATTTCAAGGGACCACTAGCATTTAAAGAGATAGAAAAGAGCTATGATTCAACGGTAGTTGATTTGGTGGTTTCCCATGGTTGTTGGTGGAACAAGAAGCTCTAGTCCTAGAATTTTCCCCTAAAAGTTAAATTCTTTGTTTGGCTATGTCTGCAAAATAAGATACTTACATGGGACAATTTGAGTTCTAGAGGTTTTATGGGGACCAATATCTTCTCTCTTTGCATGGTAAACTTTGAATCATTAAGTCATATCCTTAACTATCCCTTTTTCTGTAGCTATTTGGCAAGAGACTACTTCTTTGTTACATATTTCTTATAATTGGAAACAAGATTCTTTTGAAGATTCATTGCAGGATTTTGTTCTTCAATGCCCTCAAAATAAAGATCTCCCCTCCTTCGTTTGCTGGGGAATCTAGAGAACTAGGAATATGAAGATCTTTCAAGGTACTAATGTTTCAATGCAAGTGAAGTGTCTCAAGATCTTGAAACTTTACAAAGAATTTCACAAAAAGAAACTTTTGAAGAAGCAAGTGATTGGTAGAGAAACTATTTTTCTTGAGTAAGGTGTCTTAGGATTCTTCGATGGAGCTTCTAATTCAGAGAAGGGTGGGTGTGGAATGGTCACGAAATTTTAAAAAAAGACACAAGTTCCTTCTGTAGAAGGTATATGGTGTTGGTTCGAAACACTCGAGATGAATTGTTAGCATTGTTGGCCCTTCTTTGGTTTGCTCAACATAAAAACTTCACCTCTTTGCATATTTATGGGGATTCAAAAATTGTTGTGGATTGGGTAAAGAAGAGATCTTTTCTCAAGGTGGTCATCTTAAAACATTAGTGTGATAAAATCAAGGTTATGAAGTCTCTTTTTCCAGCTCTTACCTTTTCCCACATTTATAGAACCTTCAACAAGCTACCAAACCAACTATCTAAAGATTTATGGGCTCCCGAGAAGGATTTATTTATTTTGCATAGATGCTTGATTTTGAGAAGATTAATGAAGGATCCCTACTTATCTATTAGGTTGTTGGGCTCTCAGTTTATTTGAATACTCTTATCATTGTTTTTCTGTTATGGACTTGTTTCGAGGATTTCATTGGACAGGATGCTTCTGGGATGGTCTTAGTCCTCAGTTTTTTTATAGTTTTTGGAGATTGTCATATGTATCTCAGTCATGCCATGTGCTTTAGTCTTGTTTTGGGCTACATAGGGAATGTTGGTTGCTTCTGGATTGTTGTTGGTGGAATGTATGTTTATTACAAGAGGCTAGAGATTCCATGATATTGTCCTAGGTAACTTTGATTCACACTTGAATAACAAGTTTCATGTTTTATTTTTTCTGTTGAAAAACAAGAAAAGCCACAAAACCACCCAATAGGTAGGTAATATGGATGCTTCTTTAATTCACATAAGCTAAGTTAAATTAGTATTATATATTGCTTATTTGAGAGCTTAAATCTACTTCTAAATGACATACGTAAAAGTATCTAAGTTTAATTAACATTTTTAGTTTTAATTAATTTGGATATATATCTTTTGGTTTTGAGCTTTAGGTTAGAGAAGACATTGTAAAATTTCTATTTTTTTTAATGATTTACTATTTTATTAAAGTGTTATGTGTGGCTTAAACAAATTTAGAGCCATAGTACAATTTTAAGAAAAATAAATAAGTAAATAAATACAGTTTTCAAATAAACAAAAAAACTTAATTAATTTTTTTTTTAATTTTCTATTAAGGAAAACATTGTAAATTTTTTCATTTTTAATGATTTATTTTAATGTAAGTGTCATGTGTCACATACATACATACATACATACATACATACATACATACATACATACATATATATATATATATATATATATATAGAGAGAGAGAGAGAGAGAGAGAGAGAGA
>LPNX011093882.1:35321-64474 GCA_001517045.1 Pseudotsuga menziesii
ACTTATACTCCAATAAATATAGTAGGTTAATTATTACATTTCAACTTTTAAAATAAATTTTAAAGAAATATAATTTTAAATGTTTTATGATTTAAAGTCACAACTTATGTATTTAATTAATTCTTTCATCGATTTTTTTTTAAAATTAAATTACAATTTCAGTTTTCCATAATTTTATGTATAATTTTATATATTTTATTAGTGATATTTTTTGCTATTATTTTAAAATATTCTAAATTTATAATTTATAATTTTCAAAATGTTTATAAATCTATATATTTTTCTAAAAAATATCAAAAATATAATTTTATCTTAAATTATGGATTTCTATTCATTTTTTAATTTGATATTCTTTAAAAAAAATTATTCATTTTTTAATTTGATATTCTTTAAAAAACAAATTCATGAATTTCTATTAATTTTTTAATTTGATTTTTTTTTAATTTAAAAAATACTTCTATTTTTTTTCATAATTTAAAATCAAATCTTATATACTTTATTAATACTTCCATTTGATTTTTCTTGATAAAGCCAAAAATATATAACTACACTTTTTATAAATTAAAATCCAAATTTATACACTTATTTATTATTATTTTTTTTCTTCAAAAAGTATAAAAAAAAGAAGGATGATCCACATTTTCATAATACTTTTGTTTGAGCTTCTAAAAAAAAAAATACATATATACACTTCTCAATAAACTAAAATCAAAATGTGCCCACCAACAA
Source organism: Pseudotsuga menziesii (assembly GCA_001517045.1). Lineage (NCBI taxonomy): Eukaryota > Viridiplantae > Streptophyta > Pinopsida > Pinales > Pinaceae > Pseudotsuga > Pseudotsuga menziesii. Next base: position 36,051 of record LPNX011093882.1, read on the forward strand.
GTCAAAACATACATATTATAATATTTTATTATGAAAAAGATATTTATAAGAAATATAAATATGAATTAATATAATATTTTGATTATAAATATAATTTATTTTAATTAAATAGTTTATATATATATATATATATATCTTCCAATAGGAAAATATCTGTCACTCTAAATAAAGAGTGAACATAGACTGTTCACGAGGAACTCTCATTACATACACATAAAAAACCAAGGCTTGCCCCTGATTATATCACAAAATACATCTGCTCCTGAAGTTACATCCACGGAGAACTGGACTTTTAGTATATCAAAAAATACAAGGTCTAGATCAGAGCTAGACCCTTAATGTCTTGGCAAAAAATTATGTCTCATCTTTACAGAGCCATAGTCCCGTATCATATATACATCTTCGTTATCATTAATTGACAAACCATCTTTCCATCCTAATAATTGACTCTAATTCATTGTTATTTGCTCTGTCTCCAAGTTACCTGGATTAAGTAGGAGAGCTAGCTTAGATAGACCATCTGCTTCCATATTCATCTCTCTCTATATATGAGCAATTCTGAAATCTGTGAAGAATTCCAATAGCCTTTTGATTGCTTTCAACAGTTATTGTGAGTGAGGAGCATTGATTTGAATCTTCATGTTTACCCAGTCAACCACCATTTTGGAGTCCCCAAAAACTTGTAGTTGTGTTATATTGTTGTTTATAACCAGATTTTGGACCAAATGCAGGGATGATAATTCTGCCTTGTTATTGGTGCAATGTCCAGGAGAAAACTTTGCTTGCAACTTATGTCTGTTCGAGAAGTATATCACTCCTCCTGAACCTCTCAGGGGAGGGTATCGTTGGCTTGCACCACCGAAGAAATTCCATGGAACAACTGTATTTATCTCTAGAGGAACAAGAACTCTTATTTTTGGCTCTTTTTCTTTGGATTTATGCTCCCTGGTCCACTGTACCAAAAGAGCTGTTGTTACTTGAGGATGAATCAATTTATTATTGAAAATAACTATGTTTCTCGCCCACCAAATTCCATATGAGAAAAGGAATGGGAAAGCACTGTATAAACATATCGATCTTTCAGTTCACCAAGATTTGGCCTTGCGTTTAAGAGAGACCCTTGACATCCCTTGATACTTTAGTTCCTTACACGTTGCCTTCCATACAGATTCTACATAAGAACAGAAATTAAACAAATGAGAACCAGTTTCCTCATCTGAGTGACAAAGTGCACATCGACTTGGACCAATCCATCCTATCTTCTGCAAGTTATCCCAGGTTAAGATCTTGTTGTTAAGAGTCAGCCACAAAGTTATTTTGGCTTTTAAGGGCCCTTCAAACTTCCACAATTGCTTCCACCAATCCAACTTCTCTCCTTGATACTGTTCCAAAGACCAAGTCTTGTAGCCTAGTTTCGCCGTGAAATCCCCATTAACAGGATTTTTAGCCCAGACCAAATTATCTTTTTCTTCCTCCTCTAAATGAATAAAACAATACTTGAGCAGAGAAACAAAATCATTCCATTCTTCCCTTAATCCTTCCTCTAGACCTAGATCCACTGCATTCTTCCATAGAGTTTCCCTCTCTAGTGAAATAGAGCAGGCTTGGTTTAGTTTATAGATCCCTAAGCTTCTTAGTTTTGTAACTAGGGATTTTGAAAGTTTCTATATCTCTCCTGCTCCTGTCCATGGGTCTTCTCCAACCTGTACTTCTCTCCCATTTCTTACCAACCAGGACAACTAGTTCCGTACTTGAGGGAAGGCTAGCACCAGAGCTTTCCAGCCTATGGACCCATTTTTGAAAGATTTATCTTGTTTCCTAATCCAATATTGGATGGACCCATTGGGAGAGTATTTGGAAATTAATACCTTCCCCCATAAGGAATCAGGATTCTTTATTAGGCACCACAAAGTTTTTGCAGCCAGAGTTTGACATAATAGAAAGGGGTTCTTGATGCCTCATCCACCCAGATTTTTAGGACTTTCTAGCGATTGCCACTTAGCTAAAGGGATTCCTTTTGAGTTTTTATTAGCAGACCATAAGAAAGAGAAGAAATTTTTCCTTAGTTTCTGTAAGATACCCTTCAAAATGTAAGCAATTGTAGCCCAAGGACTGCCTTGAGGAGAACCAATATCCCTCCCCTAGATAAGAACTTATAAATCCAGCACCCAATACGTCCTTCAATTTTTTTGTATAACCACACCCATCCTTTAAAGGAGTAAGCATTAGGTTTGAGTACAAACCCTAGGTATTTAAATCCTTCATACATTGGATTTATTGTGTAAGGGAATTCGATACCTAGCCTTTCCCTCATCTATTCTGGGAAGCCATTATCGGAGAGAGTGGACTTCTCTACATTAATATGCATTCATGTAGCCTTCTTATACAAGTCCAATATCTTTTTTGCTTCTTTAAGGTTTTCCCAGGTTCCTTCGCCCATCATGATCACATCATCCACAAATAAAATGTGAGATAGTTATTCTGAACTAATCACCATTACTCCTTTATAGGAGCCTACCCTTTTAGCTTGATGACATTAGAGGAAATTTGAGGTCTAAAATGGGCCTCCTAAAGAAAATGATAAAATAATAGTTATTAATTTTGGAGTAAGAATGAAAAAAACTACTTTTTTTGTTCGCATTTTCGACATATCTCCCTGTTTTTTTACTTAAATTCTAAGCGGGAGAGCTCGTTGGATGCGGAATTTAATTCCGAATCCAATGAATACCCACACTGCATACTTTTGATGGACCTCGCCACCCCAAAAACAAGAGATACCTGAAAAAACGTGATGATGACATTATCATCACGTTTTTTCAGGTAATTATTGTTTTTGGGGTCACAAGGTCCATCAAAAGTATGCAGTGTGGGTACTCGTTGGATGCATAATTAAATTCCACATCCAACGAGATCTCCCGCTTGAAATTTGAGTAAAAACACAAGGAGATATGTCAAAAATACGAACAAAAAAAGTTGTTTTCTTTTATGACAAATATGTCAATTCAACCATTATGTTTGACTCATTTTATTGAAATTCTATTGGTTCTTAAATTCCAACTCACAAAATTTATTATTGGTGCATTGTCTTATAAGGCCCATTTTAGACCCCAAATTTCCTCTAATGATAATTCTGCTTAGGGCATCTGGTACAGACAGGAATAAAAAGGGGGAAAGAGGGCACCCCTGTCCGAGTCCTCTTGTAGACTTGAAAAAGTTGGAGGGTGAACCATTAATCAGGACTGCAAAGGAAGCCGACTGAACACATCCCATTATTCAATTGACTGTCTCTCGAAATCCATCCCAATTTGAATCATTACTATCCTTAGAAAGGTCCAGTTCACCCTATCATAAGATTTGGAGAGATCTAATTTTAAGGCAAAGCCTTTGCTCTTGCACCTCTTTATGGTATGGATTACTTCCTGCGAGAGGACACCGCATCATGGATTTGACGATTGAACATGAATCCACACTCTTCCTTTGTTATGATTTCACTTAAAATTGGCTTCAGTCTCTGAGCTATAGTCTTCGTAATTATCTTATAAACCACATTGCAACATGAAATTGGCCTAAATTCTTCAAATGAGGAGGTGTTTTTCTTCTTAGGGGTGAGAGCCAAGAAAGTAGAGTTTAGGGCTCCCAAAACCTTCCCGGCCCTTTCAGACTCTTGCACAACCTTTAACAAATATTCTTTCACAGGGTCAAAAAACCCCAGGGTAAAACCATCTGGTCCAGGGCTCTTACCTTTATGGAAGGAGTATACCGTTTTCTCCAACTCCTCCTCTATAACCTCTTCCTTCAGGAAATTGTTCACGTCTTTGTTTATCAGTCTTGGAAACAGGCTGATGACCTTAAGAATTTCTTGAATATTACAACCTTCTAGTTCTTTGAAGAGATTTTTGAAAAACCTCTCCCGAGCCTCTGTTTTTTCCTTGAAGGAACTAACTATTACCCCATTCATATCCTTTATTGTCTAAATCGTGTTCAAATTCCTTCTACGGTTGGAGAAATTGTGAAAAAATTTCGTATTGTTGTCCCCTTCCTTGATCCATATAGCTTTGCTCTGTAATCTTAATAACTCCTCCTCCCTAGCCAACAACTCTTCTCTTTTTAGTTCATTTTCCCTGGCCTCTTTCAATTCTTCCGCTGTGAAAATTCTGGATTTGTTTTGACTGTAAATCTTCTTTAAAAAAAATCAACTTCTTTGAGTTGTTTTTGCTGATTGGCCGAGTAATCCCTAGGCCAGGATTTTGTCACCTTCTTTATTCTTTGTAGGTTTTCTGACAGTTGTTTCATGAAGGTGACGTTGTGAGTGACCACCAATGGAGTCCATGTATCTCCTACCAACTTTCGGTAATCTTGCTCCATCAACCATGTAGGGTTAAATTTGAACAGGACAACCGTCTTAGACTCTGGGATTTGAATTTGTAGGAGAAGTGGAAGATGGTCAGATAGACCTCCTACCTCTACTCACATTTTAACTATCAAATACCCTGAAAGCAAATTTTCTGAAAGCAAAAATCTGTCTAACCTCTTGGATATGGCCTGCTCCCCACTTCTGTTGTTCCTCCAAGTCGAGGTTAGCTTCAATGGTTGAAGGTCCACCAAATCTTTGGATTCAAAGAACGCAACAAATAACGCACCCAGGAAATCATGATGAGATAAAGGACCCCAGTTTTCTTTTTTAAGTAAATTTAGATTCAGGTCCCCTCCAAGTATCACATTCTTTGGCTCCAACATTCCTGAAGAGAAGAAGGATTCCCAAAACCATTTTCTTTCTTGATTAAGGTCCATAGACATTATACAGAGCGTATGGTTCCCCAGTGGCTTTCTCCTTGAGAACTATTTTCAACACTCTATTGTGCTTCGCCACTGCCACTTCCTTGAATGCCTGATTCCAGGTGGTTATCAAACCCCCTGAATGACCTTCCGAACTTATGTAACCGAAGCTCCATCCCTTGAGCCATGACTCTAATACTTCCTTAGCTTTTTCACCCTCCATCATTGTTTCCTGGAGGAAAATGATCGCAGGTTTGATATTAACGACCATTTTTTTGAAAGCTTTTATTTTGGGGGATCTCCCCAACCCCCTCGCATTGAAGGATAGAACCAGCATCAGGTGACCCTGACCTAGGCTTTCTCTTCTCGAAGGGCCCTACCAATCATTGCCTACTTACCATTCTTAACATACACCTCCACTTGAAATTTAGCTATCGTAATGTGAGATTTCCTCCCTACGGTGACCTTAGGAATCTTGTTTGCTGCTAATCCTTCGGATAACACTTGGTATTTTTTGACCGACACTTTAGACCGCATATTATATATTTTATTCCTAATCCACGAAGGGGGATCCTTTGAAGACACCACCTTTTCTCCCTCCTTATTCGGCCTAAAACATGTGTCCTTAGACACCTCATTTCCCGCATGCAGGACAAGTGTTTTGGGCTGCGTTGGGCTCGAAGTAGTGTCCTTAACAGGAGTTATCACCTCACTTTCAGCATGCGGGACAATTTTCCTAGAAGAGGACTTCTCATGGCTTGACGTGTTTGTAGTATTGAAATATAGTGAAATTTCAGGAGGGGGTACCAGCTTACCAGAGAGTGCAGGTAACCCTTCTTCCACCGAGGAAGTTTTTTTCTTAACACCTCTTGTTATCGATTTTCTCTTTTCTCCATTCTGTGCATAATTTTTATCCCACTGTTTCCTGTACTACTGCGGACTTCGTTCTGGGTTTGGACAGTCCCGCACAATGTGGCCAACCTGTCTACAGGAGAAGCATCGAAATGGGATTTTCCAGTAGTCCAACCTATGTCTCCACAGGCTCCCGTGAAGATCCAAATGAATTTCCTCGAAAATCCCTTCATGTAAATCCACCTTGATTAAAATTTTGGCACACCTTCTATCCACCCTCTGCTCCCATTCTTCCTCCAGGGCTACGAATTTACCAATTTTATCTCCTATTGCCTCTAGTATCTCCTTTTTCCAAAACATCATGGGGAGTCCTGAAAAAATGGGCCATATTTTTTGCACATTCTGAGGTTCCCTGTTGGCTTCAAAATCCACGCTCCAATTCTTGAGAATCAACTCTGAAGGCCCCCATTTCCAGTTGTTTTCTAATAGTATTTTCCTCTCTTCCTTGGACTTGACATGAAACAATATCCACCCTCACAAAAGAATGTGGAACACTGGTAACTGCTGCATATGAGGACTCTAGTTTTCCTCTATCCACCTCCAGAGAGCGGCTTCACCGACTATTTTTCCACAGAACCGTCTGACCAGAGCAAGAGAAAGATAGTCAGGTATTTCTGTTAGCAAAATATCATTCCCTACTATTAAGGACGTTGCATGTTTTTTATCTTTGGCTCCTGTACGCCTTCTTCCTGCTATCTCGCCAAATTTGTTTGTTATTATTGTTGGATCCTCCTTCCTTCTTGAAAGACCGGGCCTTTGTTTCTCAAGCGTGGGAGTGGACAAAACTTCATGTTGTGATTTCGCCACTTGTGAAGAGTGTGTAAAAATATGTCCTTCTGGTGTGGTAGAGTCATAATCTACTTCATCGATCACCATTTTGTGCGAAAAATACTTTAGAACATAAAACATAAAAACTTTAAAAACTTTATCTCCTTCTTTTATTCGCTTCGCACTGTTTTCCTTTGTATTTCACGCACACACACACACACACACACACACATATTAATATATATCAAAAGATTTAAATTAAAATATATGGGTTGTTTAGATAAATGCCTCCGTCGGTTTAAGGTTCATGATTGTCTCACGTCTAAGGTTTGGGTTTTTCCCAATCCTCTGTGTATTCTTAGAGGATTGAAAAAAAATGGGCAACATTTTTTTTATTTCCCAACTCACATTTCAAAATTAAACCACCAGCGTAAATGCTGGCAGTTGATAGAAATATTTATACAAACTATAAATTTAATGTTTAAATTTAACAAATTTGAATTAAAATTTTATAAAAAATTAATGTTTTGTCTCGGGTCTAGGGTTGATTAATTGTCTCTATGGCTCATATAGGTTCTGTTTACTTGGTGTCTTATGGATTTTTTTCAATCCTTCGTGTATTCTCGGAGGATTGAAAAAAATTGGGAAACATTTCTGCTTGCCGGGAACACATTTAAAAAATAAACCGACATCATAAATGCTACCAATTGACAAAATATATTTAAAACAAAACAATAAATTTTAAATAAATAACAAATTTCAATTACAATTTTATAAAAATCCGGCAGCATTTCTGTTTACCGGCACACATTTCAAACATATTAAACAAAAAAAACTAACCTAAAAACATGTATAACAATGTTTTTTTTTAAATTTTAACCTAAAATTTTAAAACTTAAAAAAAAGTAAAATTTGATTTAAATTTCAAAAAACTAGTTTAGGGTGTTACCTCTCTGGTTCGACATCGTGGTGAAAGGTAGGTTGTGGGTGTGGCCTGTGTTGTAGCTCGGTCTAGGTCTGTGAGTTGTGTTGCAACTCGATCGAGGTACATGTGTGGAGAAAATGCAAAAAATAGGTCGTGGGTGCCCGCAACCTTCTTTATAAATTTTTTTACAGGGACCTCGATTGAGGTTTTATTAAACCCTCAATTGAGCTTTTTCTTAACCCTCTATCGAGGTGTCAGCACCCTGATCGAGGGTTTAGTAAAAGCTCGATCGAGGTTTTAATAAAACCTTGATTAAGCGTTTTTTAAACCCTTGATCGAGGTTTTAAGACCTCGATCGAGGTATGTTTTCTTCTTTTATCCGAAATTTCCTTGCCAAAAATTGTAACCCACCTCCATGGATGCACCCATTCCTTTTTGGAATTAAATAAAAATGATCAATATTTTATTGATTTTTTTGAAATATTTATGAATACTTTGTTTTACTTGGACTGATAAATGAATGGTGATATTTTACAATGGAGTGATAATATTAATGGAAATGTGCTTAGATGCTATAATGTCATTATATGTAAAAGGGATTATGCTTTTGACCATCGTTATGAATATATGGAATGATATTATATTACTAAGTTTTGATGTTGAGTAGACGTTACCCTATTTTGATTATCATGAAGTGAAAAATCGAAACTACAACAAATAGACAAAAGGAGTAACATTTTTGAAAGTTGTATATATATCTTAAAATAGTGCTTTTAACCGTTTAATCCTTTTCTTTTGTAGAAATTATAATGAAGAATTCACCTCAGCACCAATACGGTTATGTGAAGAACATAGAGATCTCATAAATTCTCCCTTAAAAATTGCACAAATATCAAATATGTTCCCATGAAGTCATAACAGATGGGCGTGAGCCTTCCACGATTTATGTGTTCATGTGGATCATTATGTTGCCAACATGTTATTGGAGCATAATATTTTTCAAGATGGGATTTGATAGGGAGAGTTCGTTGTTTTGTGAGAGGATCATTATAATTAAAAATGGTTTAAAGTTTGAATAAGATAACAAATTAAAAAACACTGATGCGTGCACCAGTAGGAAGACATGTTTTTGTGTGTATGATTGTGAGAAAACCGTAAGGAATTAGCTCAACCGGTTGAAAACCCACTTCACAAATGAATCCATTTACCTTTTTTCGTGTTTTGGTTTCAAAAATCATGAAGGATATCGGAGAGTTTTTCTCCTGTTTGAACCAGAGCTTTCTAGAAATCCACGAGATATCGAGTTGTAATTATTATTTTGGAAATTGTTAGGAGTCCTTTTACCTATTTAAGCCAGGGAAATTTGAATTCGAAAGGGGCGTGGGATCTCTTTGCAAGATATGAATAATTGTTGTTCTTCTATGCCCTGTTCCTATTTGTAATTTTGATGTTGACATAAAGGAAGAGGAGGCACCACTACTAAAGGGAGGGAGGCTTTGTTGAAGATCCAGGGAATCGTTTTCCTGAGAGGTTCTATATTGTTTCCTTGTTTGGGATTCGAGTATGCATTAGGAGACTGCTTACATTTGGAGTAAAAACATCAGTTGTGCTGAAAGGTTCTTTTGGGGATTTTATCTCTGTAGTACTGTTAGGCACTTGTTCAAAAATTGGTTTCATTTTGAACTCAGTTTTTTTTTGTGTGTATATATATATATATATATTCTCGTTATGGTTTTATTCCTTTATTATCACTTGTAGTTATACTTTGTTATAATTCCATGAATGGTGAATGAATTACTTGAAGCAAAAACTCATTTTGATATTTGATGTTTATATTGTATGAGTCATGTTAGTTAATTTTATTAATTAAATATGACTGCATAATATTGTGTATATTGATTTACTTATTGATTCATTTGTGTTTCCAACAGATCTTCAATTAAGTAATTGATCATTTCAAAACTCAGATGTTAAAGTGTTAGAAGTTAATTGTTCTTTGATATCTTATGTTTCAGAATGATAAATAATTTTCTGTTTATTGTTCTTTAATTATAAATATTATTACTAAACTACAAGTTATTCTTGATATCAACTTTGATGATTTTTCACTTTGTTATATCATCTAACTTTTTGTTATCTCTATCATCCATAGAACATTAACATAGTTACTAGCTTACTCTTGGCCAAGATAGGACCCATTAGATTCGATTAATTTTCACTTTATAGTTTAGTTTTTCTATTTTTAATTTAGTATCTGCTAAGTAGGTTGTTTATATTACAGTTAGTTAACATTTCATCCTTTAAGCGGTTTTTGACAAAAATTCTTAAAACCTAAAATATAGACTCTCCTTAAGAGAGAAAGATGTAGATTATATCTAAATAACAAGTTTTAATTTAGTATATGTTAAATAGATAATTTTAGTTTTCAAATTATAATTATAATTTCATGCTTAAAATCTACAATTTAGCAGCTGCTAAATCTGTGTGTTTTATTGTTTTAAAATTTGCATCTTAGTTAAATTTAGTTTTCATTTTAAAATATTTTATCCTTTAGGAAATTATTAAGATCTGATTGTGAGACACTCTATTCTAGAGAGAAAACCTAAAAAGGCAGCGAGGCCTTTGTCCTGTGATATTTAGCTAATTTAAACATACAGGGGGTTGTGTTAAGCACCTTGTATGGGTTATTTCTCCTTGTTGGCATCGGGACATAAAATATGACCAACAAATGGCACTAGAAGGAGGGCTACGAGGTAAAACAACTGGTTTTTTTTAATCTTTTTATTATTTAATAATTAACCATTTATCCTCTAGCTCTTATATTTCAGTGTATTGTATCTTATTATTCTATGTTGTCATACACACATCATAAGGTTGGTTAGATGGTAAGTTAAACAATTTGAGTCAGTTTTAAATTATGTTTTATTAATTATGGCTCATTCCCATATCCCTGCATCGGAGTCTAAGGTGGCATTGAGTGTATGAGCTCCATTGCATGAGCTCCTACGAAAGGCAGTTTCTTTTGTGCCAAAATGTAACGGTGAAGGGAATACAACAACTCTTGAACATATTAGAAAACATGAGTCTATCTTACCTTTATTTGATATTCAATATGAAGATGTTTTATGCAGGATTTCCCCTTCACTTTTGAAGGTAAAGTATCAAACTGGTACTATGTTCTTCCTATTAACACTATTCATGGTTGGTCGAATTTTAAAAGAAATTTTCAAAATGCTTTTTTTTTCTCAAAAAAGAAAACAATATTCTATTTAAAAATATCTGTAAACAATTTGTGCATAAAAGAGCATAGTCAAGAAAGACCAAGGAAAAAATGGAGATTTTGGATATAGACGAGAAAGGCCCGATAGTCTGGCATATAGAAAAAAAGATGACGATCATAGGCTCAACTGAGAGATACATCCCAAAACATGATGGGTTCAGATCACCCCAGATGAAACCAACAAGACATCGGGCCCTCCAAATGTTAAACATAGGAGACCATATGATCTGAAGCAGCAACTAGGCCGTCAGATGACCAAAATTCAAAAAATATAAATCCCACGTCCTCCTGCAGAGCCCGATTGGAAAGATAGTCCACCTATGTGTTTTCTTCCCTATAGATATGGGAGAAGGAAAGATCATGAAAGGAGATGATCAGCCTTCATAACTTTTCAAACAAGAGGCCAACTGAAGAACATTTATTTGGTGCAACCCCAAATCTCAGCTAATGACAACCCTGGACTCCCCAAAGATGTGGATTCCATCCAGACTAATAAACTCAAAGAATCGAAGCAACATCCATAGAGAAAGATTTTCTCCTGTTGAGTTTGAACCAGGCCCACAGTTCATCCATAGTTTGTAATAGCTATGGTCCTCAAATTTGAGAATGGCCCCTGCACCGCACAGACTGGAATCAACTTGAGACGCCCCATCGAAGAAGCCAACTGATTTGTGTTCTGAGATTATCACCTTCGACACCCAGTTTTTTTTATGTGCTCTGCCACGGGTCGAGAGATCACCGGCATATTCTAAAAACACCCTTAAGCATGTTTCTACAATGTTTTTGATACACAACCTTTTTCCCTTGAAGATGATGAGATTTATGCATTACCAAAGCTCCCACAGAATGAAACATGGCAAAGTATTCCAATCCGGGAACTTGCAACGCCAAGAAATGAATCATGCAGAAAGAGATACGCCGTCCCATGGGGACTCCTCGTCATAACTATAATTCCATTGATATATATCTTGACTTGGATGAAATATAGGTCTGAAAAGGTGAATCTATATGTGATTTAAATACACGCTTCCGACATGTTTATCATCAACTGAAAGACAATAAAAAACCTTCAGGTGATATTCTATATGAGTGGTATGTACGTTCTTTACCCAGATGTTTAGCTATGTTTTTTTTTTAAAAAGGTATAAAATATTTTGATAGAGCATGCGAGCACGCACAAGCTTTAGAGAAGGATTTTAAGAGGTATTCCTTAGATCCTTTTTCTTCTTAATTTTTTGATAATGATGATGATGAAAATAATATTGAAGAAGATAATGAATCTGAAATTTATAAGTTGAAAGAGCAAGTTAAGATTTTGCATAATGAAATTATCTTTGCATAATAAAAAAAGTAAATAAATCATGCATAATGAAGAAAAAATTATAGCTATACATACAACATCAATAGGCCCACAAGAAATCCATAATGTAGCTATAAGTTCTTTACGAAATCTTGATTATTATTTTCCTCCTCTTGGAATTGAATATAAGGAATTCCTTACGAAAAATTCTAATTGTTTTGAATCCACATCTGAAGCACCTAAAGTAGATAATAATTCAAGTTTTTTTGATTTATTAGTCGAAGGCCGCACATTCTTTAATTATTTTGATCAATCTTGTAGTAAGTCTGAAACTGATTTACAAATCATCGATCCTACTTTGAGCACTATTAAAATTGAGATGGAATCAAGTTCATTTCATGGTTTACCTTTTCCTGGAGTTAAAAATTGTTTAGAATCTGATCCCTTTATTCATGGATATTTCTCTAATTCAAATCATGAGTTGGAAGTAAATATTGAAAAATAAACATCTAAGAAAGAGATAGATCTGGATTTAGTTAATCAATTTGATCATAATGTTTTGACATTTAATCAATCTTTGAGCTGTTATGAATTAAAAATTTTGATTCTAGAACAAATTAGTGGTTCTATTTCTTATGATTATGCGAGCAAAGATAATTTTATGAACTCACTTACAACTAAAACATTGGGTAATAATTATGAATCTCAAGCGTAAATTTCTCATACTCCTAAAACTCAACTTTGTTTTAAATCTAAATTTCAAGTCTTACATGAACACAAACTGAATAACGATAACCTTCTCACCATAAAACAATGTTTAGAAGATGGCAAGGGGAGATTTTTGGGAAATAATTCCTCTTCTAATTTAGAATGTTTCTATAACTACCCCATCTGCTCAAATTTTTTTATACAAAACAAATTCTGCATGAATGATCATTTCCTTCCAATGTTGAAGATGTAACAAGTACTCTTGATGATGAATTAAAAGAAATTGTGTCTCAATTTGATGATATTTATGAATGATATATTTGTTTACAAGAGAATATTCATAAGGAAAATATTGCACATCATACATTAAAGAGATCAGAACAAATTTCAAATTCACATTTTGTAAGTAAAATTGCAGATGAACAATTAAGAGAAGATCAAATCCCTTCACATGGATGTCCTAGTTGTTGTTACTGGAAATACTCACCTTCTGTGGACAGAAGTTGTTTCCCTAGCCTAAAACACTCGAAGCTAGAAAAAAGGAGTCACAACAACTAAAAGTACTCCCCGTAAGATCAAATAGATGACTGGAATGAACTCTTTTACCTATCCCAAAACTCTAATAGGTTTTCCTTTGGATTTTTTGGTCTCCACAGATGATCCTGCAAGAAACACACAACAAAGCACACACAAGATTAAAGTACAAAAATCAATATATGATCTTATGCTGATGACTAAGGATTTAAACAATGAAAGAAGACTTGATTCATAAACAATATCATTCATGGGAAAGGAAATTTAATTTGCATAAATGAAATAGAGAGAGAAATTACAACCAAATCCTTAGTGTTGAGAAGTCTCTTCTCTAGTAAACCTTTCCTCCAAAACTTCAAACTTGTCTACCAAATGCTCACTCTCGTTGGCTAGATTTGGCCATAGTTTTGATGTTGTAACATAATATCCCCCCATTTACACATGGGGGGTTAGACAATACTTATAGCCATGGGAGGATGGAAGAGTTTGAGGATATCATGGGTGAGGTGGAGGGGATATCCTACTATTGCAGCTGCAACAATTTCCCAAAATTCTAAAAAAATTTAGGACCTCCCTTTGCTTGAATCAGTTGGATTTTTCTTCTTGAAATTGGTCTAAGAACTTTCAGAAATATTTTGCTTATGCTTGGATTGAGCTATCCATTGTTTTGATTCCTCCTATGATGCCTTAAGAAATCTACTTTTGATCAAGTTCTATCGCTGCCCTTAAGTGCATTTGAAAACATGCTGGAATCGAAAGATGATTTGTTTTGATTTTCCACCGTTGCAGGTGGATCTTTGCTTTTGTCTTCCGCAGTTGCGGATGGATTTTTGTTTTGTGGAACAAAAAACCTTCCGACTTCCGACCCATTGGGTTTTTCACATCGAATGCTTTTTTGTTTGGCATCGGAAGATTTTATGATCACTTCTTCCACCGTTGCGGATGGGTTTTCGATTTTGACTTTCGGTTTTCTCCCGCATCGAGTGCCTTTTTGACTATTTTTTGAGTTTTGAGTCGGAACCTTTATCATGTCAGTTTTCCCCGTTGCGGAAAGATTTAAACTTTCATCTCCTGACCCAAAACCTTTCGACGTCCAATCTCTCAACTGCTACTCGATGTGTATAGCCAGAGTGGAAAGCTTAGCGTTTTGATCGTCCGCCATAGCGGAAGAACGTTCGCTTCCATCCTCCGATTCGAAAACCTTCCGACGCCCGATCTTATGTTTTTTTCCATGCGGGTCTCTGCGGCTTGGTCTATGTTTTTTTGTCCGCCGTTGCGGAGGGGAGATTACTGTTGACCTCCGATGCAAAAGCTCGCCGATGTCCGATATTTTCTCCTCGCACGTGTGAGCAAATATATTTATACGGGGACGGTGTATTGTTTTTCCATTGTTATTTTAATTGCCAAGCACTGTCGCTGTCGAGCTCTCGTTTTCTCTTGAGGTAGCGAAGGTCCCCGCTGTCGGTGTACCCACATCCAGGTGGCAGCTGTGGAAGCATTGAACCGTCATCGACCCACCTTACTCGCCGTATTGCCAGGTAGGCTCCCGTTCCATTTGAACTGTTAGTATTTTTCTACGGTGGTTTTTAGGTTCCCGGCCATTTCCTCGTCCCGCTAGGTTATACACCTATATAAGTAGGGATTTTTATCTTTTGACCGTGGGAAGACAGTTTAACCTTTAGAGCAGCTGTGTTTTTCCACCACCATTCATTTGCTACCCTGCGCATAAGGATTGAGAGGTTTCGGCGCAGACGGCCGTTATGCCGTCTACGCCAAACCGCCCTTCATAGTTATGATAGGTATGAGGTAGGTCTGCCATGAACAGCTTTAGGGTTTTTGGGACTGTTTATCCCGTG
Organism: Pseudotsuga menziesii; assembly: GCA_001517045.1. Classification (NCBI taxonomy): domain Eukaryota; kingdom Viridiplantae; phylum Streptophyta; class Pinopsida; order Pinales; family Pinaceae; genus Pseudotsuga; species Pseudotsuga menziesii. Next base: position 51,110 of record LPNX011093882.1, read on the forward strand.
GTGCGTTGCCTGTTTTTGAAGCCCTAGCCATTTTCACCTATGCGGTTCTGCGCATCCTCGTCTAGCTTAGTATCAAACCTGTGGCTTGCTGGAGGGGATATGTCTTTTCTATTGGTGCGTAGGTGCGGTGCCATTGAGAAAACCTAATAGTTACTATCGTTGTTGCCCACACCGCTTAAAACCCCAGCCGTTTTGTTCCTGTGTACTTCAAGATACCCCGCAGAGCTCAGCGGTCAAACCCCAGCCTGTGGGAGGGAATATATCTTTGTTCTTAGTTGTTGACCAGAAGGGCATGGGTTTGGTTTTGATAAGGAACCGTTAAAAAATCTTGTGTAATTGTTACTGTCTTTCCCTTGTAGCGAAAGGACCATGGCATGCATAGAAAGAAAAAATGGGTGGCTTATTGATGTAGATTTCTTTTTCATTTTGAATGGGGCTGATATAATTGTTCCATATCATTCAACAGTAGTAGATTGCTATTTTTTACTATATGCGACATGTTGTGCTTCATGCTAGACTTAGACAAGTTCATTAAATGCTGCACTTTGGTTGTAATAGTTTAGATTAAGTTAGGCCATTTCAAGCTATCCACGCATACATTTGTCTCTTTAACAAATTGCTGTCATAATGCAGATAGAAAAAGTAAAACGCTGCACACTGTCATATAAATGTCTGCACCTTGAATTTCTCAATATTACAATGTTATATATGGCAGGAAGAATTCGAATCCACCATGTCCAAGAGGCAGAAGAAGAAGGCCCCTTTGGTCGAAGAGAAGCCGGAGGTAGAGGTTGTCATGAAGACCGAATACATATATGAAGACACTCAATGTATTTCTGGTGTTGAACCCGAGTACAAATGGGTTGAAATATATAGATTGATTTCCCACAGGGAGGTTCCCAACATGGGCCTCGAAGAAGAATCCATCTATGCTAACATAGAGAAATCTTCTCTCATGAAAGTTTCCACCAGAATAGAGCTGTTCCCATGCTCTGAGGTAATTGGATGGATTTTGCCCCAGGCAGATATAACCACAATGATCCTGGGGAACATTGAAAAGCAAGGCTATGCTGCTTACAGCCCTGGATATGTGTCTTTAGCCTATCACTTGCCAGAAGCTCAGGTGTTCTTATTTGATGATTGGTTAAACAACATAAGAATGGACCTTATAGAAACCATGAAAAGAATGTTACTAACCGGTAAGCATTTTAGAACCAGAGTAACAGGCGAATATGATACTGCGAGTTTAAGGGTTCCATACAGATTCATAGCCTTGATGCTCAACAGAATATTTGGACGAGCTCATGGCAGGTTTTTCAAACTGGAATGGGTACCCATCATATTTTATGTTGCAACCCAGGGGACAGTATTCAACTGGGATAGACTTGTATCGAGCAGTCTTTCTTCTTGCTTGGCCGCAGCTTTGGGAGGAGAATCCCGGAAAAGGTCTGAATTCTATATGAGTTCAATACTCATAGATTGTATACTGTGCAACCAGCCTTTCCCTGGTCTCAGGTGCATCTGGGACAGGGAAAGAATGCCTATTTATGCTGCTTATAGACCACTGTGGGCACACCAGTACCACAGCCACTACAGAGAAGTCTGTGAGCACTTCATTATGCCACTATACACACTCATTTTCCGAAAAGAGTGTAAATGTATGTTGGAAGAGGCCATGCGAGTAATAGTGGATCACGCAGACTACTATTTGACCGAACACTGCATGTATTTCAGAATGTTTGGAGGCTCGAGAGCGCCTTCCCTATTGCCAAAATATGCAATTGACTACATTGTCCATAAGGAGGTGGTCAGACAAGTGTTCCTAGATGGGATAGGCAGTTTCCTATTTGAACACAAGAAGACTGCTTGTCCTCCCTTACCTTTCCGACTAGGAAGCTACAGATTCACTAAGGTGAAGCAAGCTGGTGAATTCATAGAGGAGCTAGAGAGATTTCACTTTGGCGAGATGCCCTATCACAGAAACGACTCCCAAGGTAAAGTTGCGGAGCATTGTAAAGAAAACAAGGTGCATTTCGAATATACTCACCATGTTGATAGGGAGGAATCTGTCTTCCAGGATGCCCTGAACATGACCACACTAAAGAGAAGGTTCACGAAGAAAATCACCACCAAAGGTGGAAAAGGGGGTGCGCAGGCTAAGGCTGAGGAATAATCCAAACGGAGGGATGAAGAAGCCCAGAGGTTGGCGAAAGAAGCTGCAGAAAGGCTACATACAGAAGAAGAAAGAAGAGCTGCTCAGGAAGCAGCAGAAAAAGCAAATGAAGTAGCGAAAGAAGCAGAGGAAGCAAAGAAGAAACTCGATGAGGAGCTCCAAGAGCAAGAATATGAAAAGATAAAGTTGACACAGCAGTCAGCTTCGGAAACAGCAGCAGGGCAGACCCAGGAGGTGGAGAACCCCGAGATTTAGACCCCTCAAGTACCTGCTACTAGCATACCCATGTTCCCCACACTCAAGCTGGTCCCTTTTGTGCAGGAAAAGGGAAAGGAAATCCCTAATTTCAACACTGTATATTATGATAGGGAAACAAAGAGAATAATAAAAAGGACAGAGAAGAAAGTTGAGGCGGAAGGTCTACCTGGTAAAATGATAACGGATACGGCCGTTATGTTAGGAACAGACCAAGATCTGAGATTTACTCTAAGAGCCAGGTCTGCATTTATCCAAGCTTCAGAGGATAATGTAGGCAAGATAATAGCTGACTTGAAGCAGTCCAAGGAATCCCCGGCTCAGTTGAAAGATACGTTGAGGAAAGAGAGGGAAGACAGCAACAGGCTCAAATGGAAATACAAAGATCTGCAAAGGGAAGTGAAGTCCTCAAGAGCTGAAGTACAAGCCCTCTAGGTAGAAATACAAGTCAAGGAAACAGCACAGGAGGCCCTAGAAAAGGTGTAGAAGGAATGCCAAGATCTAAAGAGAAAGAAGGAACAGCTACTGGAAAAAGTGGAAGAACTAGAAGAGTAGCAGAGGATCCTCTTGCAGGCCAATGATCTGCACACCTAAGAACTGAGAAAGGAACATCAGGAGTAGATTTCTTCTTTGACCACTGCTTTGGAAGTGGCAAGAGAACAGCAGGTTAACCTCCAACCTTTCAAGGAGCATGTACTGACCCAGAAAACCAAGATGATGCAGTTGCAGACTGCTGTTGAAAAGGAAAGGTGTAGAGTGCTGCAGATCGATGGCCGATTGGAGGAGATCCTGGAAACTGCATCATACTTTGTGGACAGATCCCAGGACGTCCTAGAGGTCTTAACTACACGAATGACAAGGTTGGAGAACAACGAAGAGACCCCAGCAGAGCTACCGTCAAAAGACCAGCAGGCCCTCAAGCAGGACTATAACCTAGTGGAGTTTGCTATTAACACCGCTGAAGACTTCAAGAAGGCGGTTAAAAAGAACAAGGGATTATGCACCGAGTTTTTCAGAAGACTTCTCATTACATACAACCGGTGCCAGAAAGGAGCTGAAGAGAGGCTTGAAGCATTCCCAGATCACGATGCCTTTGCGAAGCTATTGCAGAAGAAATTCCAGGAGGAAGAAGCTAAGGTACATAATATCAAAGCATTGGATGATCTGATCTTGAGAAGCGAAGTAGATCATCCAGCTGTCAGTGTACAGCTTCTTGAAGATCAGCTCCAATTGAGTACATCCAGGGTCGAGGCTATCAAGAATCAAGCTGAGAAGTTTGAGATAAATATTCAGTTCTTGGAGCCGTGTGCTTTTGAAGGCATCGCTAGTGAAGCTGCAGCGTGGAAGAAGTTTCTAGAAAGTCAAGCGGGCCCCTCCTCATGAATGATCGGTCATTATTGTAATTTGTAAGTTTTTTGTAAAACATTTAAGAAATGTAGAACGTTGGGAGACGAAAGGTTGGGAAGCTCAAAGGTCACTTTGGGCATCCCAACAGTCTGACCCTTTTGTATAAATCTAAAAGACTTAGAAGGAGAGAGGGCTTTTTCCCAGTGAGACTGGTGAAGACATATTGTAAGAAGAACTATTTCCTTTTGCAATAAAAAATTACAGTTTGCTTGTTGGAGAAAGCTTGGTGGAAAATTCCATTGTGGTGTTATGGATGTGTTGAAGAGGAATTATTTCGTTTTCAGCTTTGTGTCCATTAACCGTGAGATCGTTCTAACTCATTGAACCTATGTTCTTGTATGAATGTTTTCCAGTTTATTTATGAAGATTTCCACTATGAGTAATGAATGTTGTTCATAAATGATTGGCTATCTGGTTGTGAAAAATCCTTAATTGTTCATGCAAGGTAGAAAGAAATAATCAGCTAAATGTAGTTTCTCTTTATGTTGCATGCACACTTTACATTACTCATTATGAATTTCAGTTTGCTCCCCGGGGATAGATAGATAGGTAATTAGTTCATTTCATGGCTGCATATGTGATTGGGACGTTTGGGAGCCTAAGACGAGAGGTAAGAACCTGCGCATCACATTGTGACGCTCCCCGCATCCTAATCATCCTGCATTGTTAATTAGGCATTTGCTTTTCCTACAATAAGTCAAAATACAAAAACTCGGTGGACTGGGCCGCAACCGGTAAAACCTTTGTTTGTTTCTTGACCTATGGTAGCTGGACCGCAAACCGGATGGATTCCCTATACCAAACAGTCAACGGGATAGTTGGGAACGTTTACTGGGGAGAATCCCTTACTGTTGTTGCCTGAGAATTTCCAGGCCTCAATAGTTTTGGCGCTAGAAGGAGGGATGCCAGTGAATGGCTGGCCGTGGAAACTAATTTTTTCCCAAGATTACCCCACCAGTAGAAGTTTAAAGATTGTAACTCGACCCAAGCACTTACAGGTTTCGGTTATACCTTTTACCTAAACTCTTGTTCTCACACCAGTGCCTATGGCTGGCATAAATGCAAATAAGCCCAACCCCTTGCCAGCATGGAGAGCTAGATCCCCTTTGAACCTTACACCGCCTTTGCATAACCTACCTCAGGCCTTTGACAAGTTGTTGCATAGGTTTGATCCCGAAGAAAGGACTGATGTAGATGACCACCTGCAAAGTTTTTACCTAGCATTAGAAGGGCTAAGGGCTGGGGAGTATGAAGATGTGGTCTGTAGACTTTTCCCGCACACCCTGAAAGGAGCAGCAGCATCCTGGTATTTCAGTCTCCCTATAAATTCTATTCCCGACTGGAATACTTTTGAAAGAATATTCAGAAACAAATATGCAGCTCAGAGAACTCATGCCTCACTTATGAAAGGTCTTGGTTTGTTAAGAAAAGAGAAGAATGAGAAAGTATGTAGTTTCACTCAAAGATTTTCAATGTACCTAAAGAACTTTTCTGAAACTGACAGACCCTCAGACAAGGTCTTAACTGAATATTTTACCTCAGCCCTAGGACCTGAGCTGGCCATGTTTGCCAAAATGAAGGCCAAACCTACGTTGGTGGAAACTTATGAAGAGGCCGAAAGAATAGAGGCTGAAAGGGAAAGCGTAGAAGATTATCTGGATCTACATGGAAAAGAGACTACAGATAGAAGAGCTTTACCGCTGTCTAAACCTAAAGAGGATCACTCACTAGAATATCAGGGAATGTTGAAAATGATGCAAAAGTTATCCAACAGAATAATTGATCTGGAAAAGGGAAGGGATATTCAGAAAACTTATAAGCCCCACTATCCAAAAAGAGAGGATAATAACGAATGGAAAATCCCTCCCCCAAATCTAGCCTCAATAAATATAACAGAAATAGGGGGGGATAATTTCTGTATCTTTCACCAGCAACCTCACTCTAAGAGGGAGTGCCCTCAATGGCTGAATTCCATGTCTTTAGTCATGAATAAGTTGCTAAACTCCAAATTGACTGAAGTAGTAAAGGAAGAAAAGAGAAGACCATAGAGAAGCAAGATGATGATACAATATTCTCATGGAATGGTGTTTCGCTGTTCAACACAGAAGAAAGTGCTCTCAAGTCTCAACATGCATCTACAGCCATAAAAGATAAGAGCCTGGCAATTAAGGACAATGCAATACTTCCAAAGGTTGAGGAGTTGCAAGAGAAAGTCAAGAGGCAGGTAGATGTGAATGCTAAAGATGACACGCCTAAAGCCACTCCTTGCAAACAGGAAACAGAGCCACTCGTCGAACCCGCTAAACCTGTGGAAGATGATGGGGGCGAAAAAACTGACAAATTTAAAGAGGAGATGCCCTCAAAAAACCAACCTATAGAAGAAAAGGTCGAATTAACTAGGACAAGGAAAACTAGCGCTCCACCTTTCCTTGTGACTCTTGAAATTTTGAATCATAAGGTGCATAATTGTTTGGTGGACTCTGGATCATCGATGAATGTTATGCCTCTGGTAGTTTGCAAAAAACTTAATGGGCAGCTAAAACCTACTATTTGGGACGTCACGCAGCTAGACAAGACTAGTGTCAAAGTAGTGGGGGAGATGGAGAATGTTCTGATTTGATTGTCTGCAAATAAAAGGATATGTCATTACATTGACATTGTAATAGTAGACATACCTGATGGTTATGGAATGATCCTGAACCAAGATTGGACAGCAAGACTAAATGGGTAATTTGCTTCAAATTGGTCTCACTTGTGGTTACCTCAGAAGGGCAGCCCAAACCTGATTAATATATTGAGAGAGCCCTACATGAAACACAATGTCACTAAGATAGGAGAGGGAAACGAATCTGCTGATTCTGTCCTGGGAAATTATCTGACTGAGTTTGAGTTAAGACATCTTACTTCGAGAAAGGCTAGTTCTATGACTGACACTCAGCCTGAGCTCCTTCATCTTCCGCAAGCTGTAAGAGATGATTGTAGGATAGTAGACATGTGTTCAGTTTCAAAAATAGCACAGCTAGATCATGGTTAAACAACTCATGTTTATAATTCAGCCCACCCCTTAACTCCCCAAGATTAAAAGATTTTCAGGAGTGGGCATTAATTTTCCTTTTCTTTGCTTTGTACATAAATAAATTGGTTTTGTGTTCTTTAATGCTTTGATGCTTTTTATTTTGACTATTTGATTTGATGCTGTTTTATTTTATTGCTTTGCTATCATTTCGTTTGGTTTTGAATAAAGAGGCAAACTTTTGGTTGCAATGGAAACATCAGGGTTTTTTATTAACTGAAATTTTGAGTAAAATACTGTGCTTTAAAGTGTCTTCTAGTAGCAGTGTTCCTAGCTGGCAATGCATTCATTGAAGTCTTACTTAAACCCCTGTAAATAACTCAAAAGTAAAAGAGGTCTGGAATACTATTTAGAGGCTCCATCCATTTCACATCTTAAATATCCAAAGGGGTGACAGCAAAAGACCCACGGAAAGGAAGCAGAGTGAATATTATGTCATATATAAATGATCCCATGCCATAATTTCAGAAAAGACAAAAGCTATCAAGAGTCAAAACTCCTTAAAGAAGAACAATACATATCAAAGCAAAGTATCAAAGCATGAAGTTCTAAATTTCCAAAATATCCTCTTCGTCCGTGGATGGAAACATGAAGCACACTGTTCACACAAAATGACACTATGGGATAGAGGATCCTGAATTAAAATTCAGTAAGAAAGGCATGCAGGAAGACTCATATCAAAAGAACTAAAGTTCAAAAGGCACAAAAGCACAGGTGGCAGGGGAATGAGGAACAAAAGGATAATACTGTTTACTCTCTGTTACAATCCTGTGGTGTCCAAACTGTAAAATACCTGAGGACAGGAAAAATAAACCTCACTTATCTGGCCTCAAAAGTGTTATTCAGACTTGCAATATTTCTGATGTTACCATTTCCCAAGGAATAGACTACTGCTCAATGGTTTAAATGCTTAAGTTGGCCAGCCCGAGGATAAATACATCTAGAAGATTTCAAATTTTATTCAGACGGTCTTGCACTAAGAAGGAGTTAATTCAGAAATATGGGGTTCACCAAGTAGTCGCCAATTGTTGCAGCTGCAACAATTTCCCAAAATTCTAAAAATTTTTAGGACCCCCCTTTGCTTGAATCAGTTGGATTTTTCTTCTTGAAATTGGTCTAAGAACTTTCAGAAAGATTTTGCTTATGCTTGGATTGAGCTATCCATTGTTTTGATTCCTCTTATGATGCCTTAAGAAATATACTTTTGATCAAGTTCTATCTCTGCCCTTAAGCGCATTTGAAAACATGTTGGAATCGGAAGATGATTTGTTTTGATTTTCCACCGTTGCGGGTGGATCTTAGCTTTTGTCTTCCGCAGTTGCGGATGGATTTTTGTTTTGCGGAACAAAAAACCTTCTGACTTCCGACCCGTTGGGTTTTTCACGTCGGATGCTTTTTTGTTTGGCATCGGAAGCTTTTATGATCACTTCTTCCGCCGTTGCGGATGGGTTTTCGATTTTGACTTTCGGTTTTCTCCCGCTTCGAGTGCCTTTTTGACTATTTTTTGAGTTTTGAGTCGGAAACTTTTATCATGTCAGTTTTCCCCGCTGCAAAAAAGATTTAAACTTTCATCTCCTGACCCAAAACCTTTCGACGTCCGATCTCTCAACTGCTACTCGATGTGTATAGCTAGAGCGGAAAGCTTAGCGTTTCGATCGTCCGCCGTAGCGGAAGAACGTTCGCTTCCATCCTCCGATTCGAAAACCTTCCGACGCCCGATCTTATGTTTTTTTCCATGCAGGTCTCCGCGGCTTGGTCTACATTTTTTCGTCCTTCGTTGTGGACGGGAGATTACTGCCGACCTCCGATGCAAAAGCTCGCTGATGTCCGATATTTTCTCCTCGCACGTGTGAGCAAATATATTTATACAGGGACGGTGTATTGTTTTTCCATTGTTATTTTAACTGCCAAGCACTGTCCCTGTCGAGCTGTCGTTTTCTCTTGAGGTAGCAAAGGTCCCCGTTGTCGGTGTACCCACATCCAGGTGGCAGCTGTAGAAGCATCGAACTGTCATCGGCCCGCCTTACTCGCCGTATTGCCAGGTAGGCTCCCGTTCCATTTGAACTGTTAGTATTTTTCTACGGTGGTTTTTAGGTTCTCGGCCGTTTCCTCGTCCCGCTAGGTTATACGCCTATATAAGTAGGGATTTTTATCTTTTGACCATGGGAAGACAGTTTAACCTTCAGAGCAGTTGCGTTTTTCCACCACCGTTCATTTGCTACCCTGCGCATAAGGATTGCGAGGTTTCGGCGCAGACGGTCGTTACGCCGTCTGCACCAAACCACCCTTCATAGTTATGATAGGTATGAGGTAGGTCTGCCATGAACGGCTTTAGGGGTTTTGGGACTATTTATCCCGTGGTGCGTTACCCGTTTTTGAAGCCCTAGCCATTTTCACCTATGCGGTTCTGCGCATCCTCGTCTAGCTTAGTATCGAACCCATGGCTTGCTGGAGGGGATATGTCTTTTCTATTGGTGCGTAGGCACGACGCCATTGAGAAAACCTAATAGTTACTACCGTTGTTTCCGGCACCGCTTAAAACCCCAGCCGTTTTGTTCCTGTGTACTTCAAGATACCCCGCAGAGCTCAGCGGTCAAACCCCAGCCTGTGGGAGGGAATATATCTTTGTTCTTAGTTGTTGAACAGAAGGGCATGGGTTTGGTTTTGATAAGGCACCGTTAAAAAATCCTGTGTAATTGTTACTATCTTTCCCTCGTAGCGAAAGGACCATGGCATGGATAGAAAGAAAAAATGGGTGGCTTATTGATGTAGATTTCTTTGTCATTTTGAATGGGGCTGATATAATTGTTCCATATCATTCAATAGTAGTAGATTGCTATTTTTTACTATATGCGACATGTTGTGCATCATGCTAGACTTAGACAAATTCATTAAATGCTGCACTTTGGTTGTAACAGTTCAGATTAAGTTAGGCCATTTCAAGCTATCCATGCATACATTTGTCTCTTTAACAAATTGCTGTCATAATGCACATAGAAAAAGTAAAACGTTGCACACTGTCATATAAATGTTTGCACCTTGAATTTCTCAATATTACAATGTTATATATGGCAGGAAGAATTCGAATCCACCATGTCCAAGAGGCAGAATAATAAGGCCCCTTTGGTCGAAGAGGAGCCAGAGGTAGAGGTTGTCATGAAGACCGAATACATATATGAAGACACTCAATGTATTTTTGGTGTTGAACCCGAGTACAAATGGGGTGAAATATATAGATTGATTTCCCACAGGGAGGTTCCCGACATGGGCCTCGAAGAAGAATCCATCTATGCTAACATAGAGAAATCTTCTCTCATGAAAGTTGCCACCAGACCAGAGCTATTCCCATGCTCTGAGGTAATTGGATGGATTCTGCCCCAGGCAGATATAACCACAATGATCCTGGGGAACATTGAAAAGCAAGGATATGCTGCTTACAACCCTGGATATGTGGCTCTAGCCTATCACTTTCCAGAAGCTCAGGTGTTCTTATCTGATGATTGGTTAAACAGCATGAGAATGGACCTTATAGAAACCATGAAAAGAATGTTACTAACCGGTAAGCATTTTAGAACCAGAGTAACAGGCGAATATGATACTGTGAGTTTAAGGGTTCCATACAGATTCATAGCCTTGATGCTCAACAGAATATTTGGACGAGCTCATGGTAGGTTTTTCAAATTGGAATGGATACCCATCATATTTTATGTTGCAATCCAGAGGACAGTCTTCAACTGGGCCTGCCTTGTATCGAGCAGTCTTTCTTCTTGCTTTGCTGCAGCTTTGGGAGGAGAATCCCGGAAAAGGTCTGAATTCTATATGAGTTCAATACTCATAGACTGTATACTGTGCAACCAGCCTTTCCCTGGTCTCAGGTGCATCTGGGACAGGGAAAGAATGACTGTTTATGATGCTTATAGACCACTGTGGGCACACCAGTACCACAGCCACTACAGAGAAGTCTGTGAGCACTTCATTATGCCACTATACACACTCATTTTCCGAAAAGAGTGTAACTATATGTCGGAAGAGGCCATGCGAGCAATAGTGGATCACGCAGACTACTATTTGACCGAACACGGCATTTATTTCAAAATGTTTGGAGGCTCGAGAGCGCCTTCCCTATTGCCAAAATATGCAACTGACTACATTTTCCATAAGGAGGTGGTCAGACAAGTGTTCCTAGATGGGATAGGCAGTTTCATGTTCGAACACAAGAAGACTGCTTATCCTCCCTTACCTTTCCAACTAGGAAGCTACAGATTCACTAAGGTGAAGCAAGTTGGTGAATTCGTAGAGGAGCTAGAGAGATTTCACTTTGGCGAGATGCCCTATCACAGAAACGACTCCCAAGGTAAAGTTGTGGATCATTGTAAAGAAAATAAGGTGCATTTCGAATATACTCACCATGTTGATAGGGAGGAATCTGTCTTCCAGGATGCCCCGAACATGACCACACTAAAGAGAAGGTTCACAAAGAAAATCACCACCAAAGGTGGAAAAGGGGGTGAGCAGGCTAAGGCTGAGGAAGAATCCAAATGGAGGGATGAAGAAGCCCAAAGGTTAGTGAAAGCTGCAGAATGGCTACATATAGAAGAAGAAAGAAGAGCTGCTCAGGAAGCAGCAGAAAAATCAAAGGAAGTAGCCAAAGAAGCAGAGGAAGCAAAGAAGAAACTCGATGAGGGGCTCCAAGTTAAAGAATCTGAAAAGATAAAGTTGACACAGCAGTCAGCTTCGGAAACAGAAGCAGGGTAGACGCAGGAGGTGGAGAACCCCGAGATTCAGACCCCTCAAGTACCTGCTACCAGCATACCCATGTTCCCCACACTCAAGCTGGTCCCTTTTGTGCAGGAAAAGGGAAAGGAAATCCCTGATTTCAACACTGTATATTATGATAGGGAAACAAAGAGAATAATAAAAAGGACAGAGAATAAAGTTGAGGCGGAAGGTCTACCTGGTAAAATGATAACGGATACGGCCGTTATGTTAGGAACAGACCAAGATCCGAGATTTACTCTAAGAGCCGGGTCTACATTTATCCAAGCTTCAGAGGATAATGTAGGCCAGATAATAGCTGACTTGAAGCAGTCCAAGGAATCCTCAGCTCAGTTGAAAGATACGTTGAGGAAAGAGAGGGAAGACAGTAACAAGCTCAAAAGGAAATACGAAGATCTGCAAAGGGAAGTGAAGTCCTCAAGAGCTGAAGTACAAACCCTCCAGGTAGAAATACAAGTCAAGGAAACAGCACAGGAGGCCCTAGAAAAGGTGCAGAAGGAATGCCAAGATCTAAAGAGTGAGAAGGAACAGCTATTGGCAAAAGTGGAAGAACTAGAAGAGTAGCAGAGGATCCTCTTGTAGGCCAATGATCTGCACACCCAAGAACTGAGAAAGGAACATCAGGAGCAGATTTCTTCTTTGACCACTGCTTTGGAAGTGGCAAGAGAACAACAAGTTAACCTCCAGCCTTTCAAGGAGCATGTACTGACCCAGAAAACCAAGATGCTGCAGCTACAGATTGCTGTTGAAAAGGAAAGGTGTAGAGTGCTACAGATCGATGGCCGATTGGAGGAGATCCTGGAAACTACATCATACTTTGTGGACAAATCCCAGGACATCCTAGAGGTCTTAACTACACGAATGACAAGGTTGGAGAACAATGAAGAGACCCCAACAGAGCTACCGTCAAAAAACCAGCAGGCCCTCAAGCGGGACTATAACCTAGTGGAGTTTTCTATTAACACCACTCAAGACTTCAAGAAGGCGGTTAAAAATACCAAGGGATTATGCACCGAGTTTTTCAGAAGACTTCTCATTACATACAACCGGTGCCAGAAAGGAGCTGAAGAGAGGCTTGAAGCATTCCCAGATCACGATGCCTTTGCAGAGCTATTGCAGAAGAAATTCCAGGAGGAAGAAGCTAAGGTACATAATATCAAAGCCTTGGATGATCTGATCTTGAGAAGCGAAGTAGATCATCCAGCTGTCAGTGTACAGCTTCTTGAAGATCAGCTCCGATTGAGTACATCCAGGGTCGAGGCTATCAAGAATCAAGCTGAGAAGTTTGAGATAAATATTCAGTTCTTGGAGCCGTGTGCTTTTGAAGGAATCGCTAGTGAAGCTGCAGCGTGGAAGAATTTTCTATACAGTCAAGCGAGCCCCTCCTCATGAAGGATCGATCATTATTGTAATTTGTAAGTTTTTTGTAAAACATTTAAGAAATGTAGAACGTTGGGAGATGAGAGGTTGGGAAGCCCAAAGGTCACTTTGTGAAGCCCAACAGTTTGACCCTTTTGTATAAATGTAAAAGACTTAGAAGGAGAGAGGGATTTTTCCCAGTGAGACTGGTGAAGACTTATTGTAAGAAGAACTATTTCCTTTTGCAATAAAAAATTACAGTTTGCTTGTTGGAGAAAGCTTGGTGGAAAATTCCATTGTGGTGTTATGGATGTGTTGAAGA